>CM024241.1:13200227-13243506 GCA_013421045.1 Propylea japonica | reverse complement strand
TGGTCAACCACTTCATTTTCATCAATTTTCACATTATAATGAAATTCATAAGCACCAACCCATTCAATCTAGTTTCGCTAGAAGAATTGCGCAGTAATTTTTAATTCTCCTCAAAGCTGAAAAACTTCTTTCTGGAGTAGCAGTAGATACTGGAATCGTCCTAGCTAGAATTTGTAGTAGGATGTATAGATGTTCCGATAAATATTCTGATTGCACTCATCTAAGCATTCTAATGCCGATTTTGAAATGGATTTCATTGACATTTTCCGTATTTCAAATTCTGCTTTAATTACGTTTTTATTTTTTTCTGGGAGTTGTGAAGAATACATCGTGCCAAATGAAGATTATTTTTGCACAAAAAATAACTCTGAAACATTTCGGGGGGGGTTTGAACCCCAAACCCCCTGGGGGCCTGGGCCTGGGTTAACGTTGCCTCCAATGCGTCGCCACAGTTCTTAGAGAGATATACAGGTATCTGTAAACAAATGCGACTTTGGGAGATGATTTCTAGATGAAAATAAGCAGGGGTATTCAAATAATTTTTTTCGAAATCGACCCCCCTTTCAAGATACAACAGCCTTTGGAAGGCGATGACGAGTTGACAGTTTCTAAATTTTTTTTACGGTTTCTTAAGAACATTGAGCATAAAATTATACATATTATGAAGCACCAAGTAGATGTTAACCCACACAGTTTTTTTTAGATCTCCTGATTTTATTATTAGGGGTTGAAAAATTGTTTTCCAAGGATAGATTTCCGAAAAATAAAATCTCTCATGGTTTTCCATTCAATTCTGATGAAAAAGTCTCCTGTAAAATTTCGATACGTCGATACTTGTTTCGGATAAAAATAAGAACTTATAAGAGGAGATAACGAGTTCTATGAATTTTCTGAAGGTCTAATTACTAATTTCTGGAAGAAAATTATATCCTAATATTTTAATTTCACAAATAGAACTTTCTTCTATTAATGAGGATAATTGACAAAACCAATTCTGGGAATAAAAATATCGAAGACTTAGAATATTCATTCAATGGAACATACGATGAAATTGGATGAACAGGAACATAACTGATAGTAAGTTTTATTGTTTCCAAAAAAGTATCGACTGTATCGAAATTTTGCGAGATATTTTTTTTTCGCCAGAATTGAATGGGAAATCATAAGGGAATTTTATTTTTAGAAAATTTTCCCATGAAAACAATTTTAGATGGAGAATCGTAAGGGTTGTTATTTCAACCCAAAAATAAAGCTATGGGATCAAAAATATTGTTTGAGTAACAAACTGTGTCAGTACAAATTCTATATGAATATAAATGAATTTCTGTAGAGTTCAAACATCATTACTAAGGTGTATACCAAAGTACAAACAGGCAAAAGCATCAGCCCACTATTCTCATCTCAATTCGTATCAGAATCAAACAGAAGATCTTCATGGCGCAGATTACAAGGGACTGATGTGGAGGCACTCCGGCATGTCGTTCACGTTCTCAATTTACATTGTTTGCCTGAGAGTAATTACAGAGACTTACAAGTCAAGGGAGAAGGGCTAAGATCCCTGATGTCCTCGGGAGATGACAGTTTATTGGGATAAGCAATAATAGAAAGCCAGAGAGATGGGGTCCCGAACCGTACAGGACGCTCTAAACTTCGTTACTCGAATGCCTTAATTCATAAAGCTTTTGTTTTCACATCGACGCTGTTTCTCTTCTGAGAGATATTGAGTGTCGAAACTGAGTGCTTCAGTTAGTCGGCAAGTTTTAGAATGGACTGTCGAGAAACTTTATTAGTTATTGAACTATTATTTGGAGGGTTTACTCCTTTGTTCGTGACTGAAGGAATATTGGGAATGTAACAGATAACGAGGAAGAATTATTGTTGAAGTGAGAATTTAGTTTTGGTGCATTAATGGGAAAAGAAAAATCAACTGTGAAAATAAGGGGCAATAATGTTTTCGGGCAAAGAAAAAAAGGAAACATATTGTCATCAATAAATAAATGCCTTTTCATCTGAGGAATAGGAAAAAATGGGCAAATCATATCATTTTTGACCTTCTATATATTCCTTTCTTTTGGTAAAGAAAATACATTCTGCTTCACTTTTTATAGGGTACCCATATAGGTCTCCGATCCTTCCCAATAAGAATCTATGCATTGTTCTGCACAATCCACAAACAATATCTACACTGAACTTCAATTATTTGTTTGGGTAATCTAAAATTATGTGGGGGGCAATTCTAATGTGATACCAATCTAAACGGAATGTCTCTGATTTACCTTTCTGTCGACAAATTTTAACGATGTTGAGATAAAAAATATGGCTTATGGATCACTAGGATATCTCAGCTTTTTCTCCAAGCTGTTTCAGTATTAATTTCTAGAGCTGTGGCAGTGGAGAATGTTCCTGCTATTGTTTTTTTAGCTGAAGTTGAAGAATTAAATATTGATAATTCTATTTTTATGAATGATCAGGTGATATAATATAAATTATGAGATACAAATTATACTTGAAAACACACATTCAATCTATTCAACAATATATGAAGATGGTATTTCGATATTTCTTTTTGGCGAAAGCAGCAAATTTCCAGTCCCCGGTTTTTTCACTATAATTTGACCCCCCCTTTAACTTTGTTACTAAAGGAGATACAAAAAATGTTTCGTATAAAAGTTTCACGAAATCAACTGAGGTTTTTGATATGAGTCCAAAACTGAAATATATACAGGGTGACCAACATATTGATGGCAACTTAATTTTTTCAAATGGAACAACCTGTATGTTTTTTCATATTTGGTTAGTTTTTTCCCTGATTTCGAATATATAACATATGTTGGTCTATCTTTTTCATTCTGAGCACCACAAGAGTTTCAAATTTCAAAAACTATCTGGATAGCGTTCGGAAGTTCGTGAATATTTAAGTGGCCAATTTGATATTTGGATTGGTAATGGCGCACCCATTTTATGGCACCAAATAGTCCCGATTAACACCGTTGGACACGCTTTTATAGCCGTTCCTGAAGGGAAAAATTACTTCAGCAATAATGATAACACAGGCCAACACACATTTTGGTGCCTGCGATTTTTTAACTGTTCCTGAGTAATTTTTGGATGCAGAATGTAAAAAAGTTCTCAGATTTTGTCTATCAGATCTAGTTTTTGAGATTTTTTAAAAAATTGTGTATATAATTTACGTTATAACTGTTATAATATATAATATTACTTTTGACAGTTAAAAAAAACAAAGACACGTGGATTTAAGTATTTATTGCAAAAACTTAATTTACATAATTACATTAGTCACAAATCACATAAAAAAAATTTTTTATACGATTTTCTAGAATGGAGTTTACTAGGGCAGTCTCGCTGAAGGCTCCAGCAGTAGTCCGCCATCATGTGGCTATCCTATCGTCCTTGATAACGATCTTCCATAGTTTTAACATTGTTTAAACAATGGTTTCAATATGCTGGTGGAATCTTTCCCCTGTTCTTCACTACAATCACCTAAGTTTTCTGGAAAACGATCTAGGTGGCTGTGGGGGT
The DNA here is from genome assembly GCA_013421045.1 of Propylea japonica. Taxonomy (NCBI): domain Eukaryota; kingdom Metazoa; phylum Arthropoda; class Insecta; order Coleoptera; family Coccinellidae; genus Propylea; species Propylea japonica. Next base: position 13,239,966 of record CM024241.1, on the reverse strand, counting down.
AGTGAACTTTTATACTCATGTTGCAGCCGAGAATATTGAAATTTGAAAGCATAGTTTCCACTAATTCTCCGTAATTCTCTGCTTTATGATTGCCAAGAAAATTTTGTACTACTTGAACAAATGAACTCCAAGCGTTAGATTCAGTCTCGTTCATTGATGTGGTGAATTGTGATCTTTAACAAGTTGCCTTATTTGAGGACCATCAAATATACCAGCTTTAAGTTTTTCCGTGCTAATGCCAGGATATTTACGTGACAAATACCCAAAACAAATTCCATCTCGATTTAAGGCCTTCACAATTTGCTTCATTATGCCTAGCTTGATATGCAAGGGCGAAAGTAAGATTTTTTCTCTTGAAACCAAAGGTTCGTTGATCACGTTTTGTATTCCTTGAATCATGACATCTCTTGAAGGCCAATTTTTGTTAATTCAGTGCTCATTTTTAGCGCTGCTGTCCCAAAGGCACAAAAAACAAGGATATTTTGTATAACCACTCTGCTGTCCAAGGAGGAAGTTAATCATTTTTAAATCAACACAAATTGACCACTGATGTTTTTCGTATTTAATTTTTCTCAAAACTAATGCTATTGTTTCATATTCTTCCTTCATGGTAGTAGAATAACCAATGGGAATTGAGCCATATTTGTTACCGTTATGTAAAAGAAACATTTTAAACTACGTTTTAAACTGTCAATAAAAAAACTCAGTAATATACTAAATCAAGTACAGCCAAGCGGTATATAGAAGGATCGGGTCATAGGCAATTACAGGTATAAAAGTAATTAAGAGCATTGTATTGAGTAGTTTCCTAGTATAGGAACATTGGGTCAGGGACAATTCCAGGTATCCATTTGGCTAATAAGATTCTGGGAAATTTCTATTTTGACGATTAAGTACATATTTATCTCTTTATTTGTTGTCCTTTATCAGAAAAAATATATCATTTAACCTGTAACGTGTATCTCAAAAACTAGAGCTGATAGAAAAAATCTGGTGGCATTTTTGGAATCAGCACATTAAAAACATCTAAAATCAGATGTTAGATTTCTGGCACCAAATTTTTTTTTTCATTTTGTTGGCCTGTGTAATCAATGAAAGCGGAGAATCATATTAATGATATAAAATCAACCAAAATTAAACCCATAATTCGGAACTAATTCCGTCAACGCACAAAGAATAATGATTATGTTGTAATGATTAGAAACAAATTTTTAAGCTTTAATGTCTGACTTGGATCAGAGCCATAATAATGCTATCGAAAATAGTCTAAACAACTTGAGACAACTATATGAACTATATGTATTGAACGAAGGTGGTCATTTTGAGCAATTTCTTTAGTTGATGTTATTCTTACCATACTACCATAATTAATCATTTTTCATTGGTTTTCATTGTTAAGTATTCATTCTAAATAATATTTTTAAGTAGATTGCTTGGATATAAAGAATTTCGTAGGTATTTCACATATTTTTTATTCGCTGTCATCATTTCAAAACTTTGAAACTCTGAAAATTGAAGAGACACATCCACATACGCATTTAATTCGAGATCAGGAGGAAATAGCCTATCAAAAAAAGGAAGAATATACTGGACAGGGGTCCCATTTGATAGAATATAGTTGCATTCAATGTTGTTCACCCTGTATATCTTCCCATTGACGTTATTATAACTCCAAAAATGAGCATTTTCAGTAAACGCACTCTGCCACACAGAACTTGGCAGGTGGTTCTTAAAATTTGAAACTCTGTGGTTCTCAGAATGAAAGGATGGACCAACATATGTTACATATTAGAAATCAGAAGAAAGAGAGCAAGCCAAACATGGAAAATATCCAGGGTGTTCCATTTGAAAAACTGAAGTTGCCATCAATATGTTGGCCACCCTGTATATATTTCAGTTTCTGGACTCATATCGAAAAACCTCACTTGATTTCGTGAAACTTTATACGAACATTTTTTTGTATCTCCTTCAGTAACAAAGTTAAAGGGGGGGTCAAATTATAGTGAAAAACCGGTACCTTCAATTATCAAAATCAATAATTGATTCAATTCATCAACTTTTCGGCACAGATATTCAATGAATAGTCACAAATAACCAGCTCAACTTTTCTTGTTACATGTTTACCTTTCTTCTACGGCTATTGTTGACAATGTTGACATTTCTAATGAAGGAATCCTCAAAATTTAAATGCATAAACTAAATACAGGGTGGCCATTTGAAAACGAAACAGACGAGATTACAGACGAAATAAATTTTTTCGATAGAAATGCTCGGACAGGTCGATTTCTGTTTCGAGGGGGACAACTTAAGATGTAGGTTACGGACGCATAGCGCTTCAACCCTTGCTACTACAACCCTCACCCCCAATTTTTGAATAGGAAAGATGGGTGAGTGATACCTCATTTGAAAGGTATTTTTATACTGATTTCAGCACAGTAATTGTTTTTCCATTTTATGCATTAGTTCTCGAAATATTCTTAACTAAGTATTTGAAATGAAGTGGTGTTTTCATGGCACTTGTAGTGTTTTTTTGTGAAAAATCGACATTTTGAGCTTCAAAACAACCATGACTGTGGCTTCCTTCCTCCAATCCACTGACAAAGAAATCTTTAATCAAGATACCGAACAAACAAAGCGTATTGCGAAGGAGCTCAATCTTCCTGAAACTCAATCTAAATTATCTTCGATATAATTTGCAGTATTTCCAATAACATGCGGTAACACTTGATCGATAGAAATCTCCAAAAAGTCCAATACGTACATATCTCTAATCAGATTACCAGGCAAGAAAATCAAATCATTAATGATGCCACAGAAATATTCCTGTCCCAATTCGTGAAACGATTCCCGACTCAATTATGAAGTGTTTTCTCAGTTGGCTTCAATAATGTTTTCATTTTGTTGATTATTGAATTCATATCTTTTTCAAAAAAAATGAGAATCGATAATTTTTATTTATTACGAACAGATCATTAAGTTGGCTTACTGGTTCTTGACATGTGAATTATTCTTAGTTTTGAATCGAGACTTGTACTTGTATGTGTTCTAATTCATTGTTCGACATGGTTTATTCAATTGCAGAGAGGGTGAAATAATTTCACTTTTTTTGCAAACAATCAATGTGCGAATAGAACCGCAGAATTCTTCAATCAACGACATTTAGATAAACATGGTTGTTTTGAAGCTCAAAATGTCGATTTTTCACAAAAAAAACCCTACAAGTGCCATGAAAACACCACTTCATTTTCAAATACTTAGTTGAGAATATTTCGAGAACTAATGCATAAATGGAAAAACAATTACTGTGCTGAAATCAGTATAAAAATACCTTTCAAATGAGGTATCACTCACCCCATCTTCCCTATTCAAAAATTGGGGGTGAGGGTTGTAGTAGCAAGGGTTGAAGCGCTATGCGTCCGTAACCTACATCTTAAGTTGTCCCCCTCGAAACAGAAATCGACCTGTCCGAGCATTTCTATCGAAAAAATTTATTTCGTCTGTAATCTCGTCTCTTTCGTTTTCAAATGGCCACCCTGTATATGAAACCAGACTAGTTGGACATCTATAGAGTGTTTATTTATCTATGAACACAACATTTAATTTTAATATACCCAGTTGAATATGCCAAATTTCCATGGCCAACCGATGGCTCAAACTTTCGTGAACGGACTATACCTTAATCCTACACCCTTTAACGAACTAATACTACCGATGAAGAGAAACACGCTCGCGGTTCCCTAATTATATTGGAATCGTTTCCTTCCTGTTCTTGTTGCTTTATCACCGTTTTCTCAGGACTTGAGGGAGGAAACCAGACACGTGCGGGTATCTATCAGTCTGTCTCATCTGATCTGAATCCAATAGGTACGAAGGGTGGAAGTAGGACTTGGTTTCTTTTGTTCACAGGGGAAGTTTTCTCGCGTGTGTCCCTGAGGGCGTAAATCCTCCTTTTTGTTGCCGCATCCAAGTCTATGCGGGCGCTTCAAACACCTTTCCGCTTCGTACGTAGAATCTCAAATGGCCTCTAACGAACCAGTCACTTTTATCAACTCTAAACGTTTAGACATTCACCGGGAAATGTGGGATTATCTGATAGAGGATTCTGGTCTCCCTTGGAACGATAGCAATTTTTCTAACTTGCCAACTCGAAATCTGGTTGGACAATGTAGTGCAGTTAATAAAGCACGAAAAATGAAGATTTTTTCGAAGAATGACGTACACGAATTTGATTTCATAAGTCGATAGGGGGACATAAAAAATTCCAGATTTCCGGAGTAATCCCCTCCTACTATTGAAATTATTAAAATTTACTATAAAAATGGTGAAAATTTGGCAGAGATGGTTCGTGAAACTCGAACATTTTCGGGTCGTCGTGAAGCACCTTGTCGGACTGCAATAAAGAAATTGGTGGAAAAATTCGAGCAGTGCGGACAAGTTAGTGATGTGAAGAATAAAACCCGTGCTCAAGAACAGCCGAGAATATTGCTGCTGCAGCCGAAAGTGTTGAAGAAAACCCAGGTTCTCCATTCCCCCGTCGTTCTTTGGAATTAGGCTCTCCACAAACGTTATTACAACGTATTTTGCATAAAGATTTGGGTCTTAGGCTTATAAAGTTCAGTTCACACAAGAACTCAAGCTGCACAAGTAAAGAAACTATTGATCTTTTTCGGGAAAAAGTTCCGGACCGTGTTATCTCTCGAAGTGGTGATCACAATTGGCCACCGAGATCTTGTGATTTAACACCTTGCGACTTCTCCCTTTGAGGTCTACGCCAATAGCCCAGCGCGATTCAAGACCTCAAATATGGAATCCGTAAGGTGATCGAGGACATAGGGCAGTCACTTTACGATTTGGTTATAGAGAAAATTTCATTAAAGGGATACGGTCCTGTGAGCGTGGTCGTGGTGTCATTTGTTTGATGTTATTTTTCACTATTAACGGCATAGCTTCTTCTTCATAAAGAAATAAGCACCCGATCATTCATATTGAAAAATGGCAATTTTCTTTGAAAATCAAAATAAACACCTCTTATTGGAAAATCCATTATATCATACAAAATACAGGGTGACTGGTGACGTATGGGACAACGGCTAACTGGAGATAGAGGACCTCAAACTGAATGAGGATTGGATGTTTAAATGTCCCATAAGCCTATTAGTTTCAGAGATACAGGGTGTTTTTTGCAAAAGTGCTAAAACTATAAACTCCCATATCTTCGTCAATATGGCAAATTTTTAGCTGATATTTGGCAAGCTTGTTAATATACATATTCTCCATCAGATCGACAAGAAAAATTCCAAAAATTGCAGGTCCGTATTCAAAAATTTCCATTTCCGTGTCAGGTTAGAAATATCACTCGGTATATGAGATAAAAAAAAATTAATTGGAAAATTGGAATCTTCAAGAAACATTGAGTAAAAATCTGTTTTCAGTTTGAATGGCACAAATTTTTTATAGTTTTTATGATATGTTGAAAGTCGAGTATTACAATTTATTCATATCGAATTCAAGAAACATACTATTCCTTACAGAAAAAACACTGAATTTGAGGTGCTTAAATAATCCGGACGCATTTTGAATATTCCTTTACATCTTGAACTCCCTTTTTATTGATTTTTTATCAATATTATGAGAAAAAATAAAAAAACAATAGAAATACAAAAGAGGAACAGTAGCACATATGATTCATAAAAAAATCAAATAAACAAATGCTCGATATGCGAGAGCCATTCCCCTCACACACTTAATGACTCTTTTGAACAATTGAAGTACTTTTTATATCCACAAGATGAGAAATTATACTCTTGATAGAACAGAAACACTGGATTTCAGCTCGAGAAAAGTTTGACTTTCTTCTCAGAACCGCTGAACAATAATCCATCTGGTACTTATGTTTTCAACAAATTTATTCTTCAATGAATTTTTAGGACTTTTTCCTCTAATATGTACTTAGGTGTAGCAACTTCATCTTTTTTGAGAAGCATATGAATTTCTTTAATGCAAACAGAATATTAGGGAAACAAGTGATTTTTTAGAATAAGAGGTTTATTATTCATTATAGGAAAATACATCCTACTACACAGAGTAGGCATATTTCAAAAAATGACGTTTATATTCATACATTCATTGATTGTGAATTGGGAATTGTGTCGTTTCTTTATCTATTGAAAAATGCCTTCAATATTCACGAATGAAGAATATGTAGATGATACTTGTTTTTGGATTGCGCAAAATGAACGGATATAATATTAAGTCTCAGAATAATCCTCATCTCAAAAGAGAAAGAAATCATTAGAGTTCAAGAGAGCAAATAAATGCGTTGAAGCAAATTGCTCTGATTCCGAGCATTTGCTTAGTTGTTTTCTCATGAATCATTGCATTATTCAATAGAAAAATATATTTGTTAAAAGAAAAAGTATCAGATGGATTATTGTTCAGGCGTTCTGAGAAGAAAGTCCAACTTTTCTCGAGCTGAAATCTAGTGTTACTGTTCTATCAAGAGTAATTTTTCATCTTGCGGATATGAAACGTACTTCAATTATTGTTCAAAAGAGCCAATAAGTGTGTGAGGGGAATGGTTCTCGCATATCAAGCATTTGTTTATTTGATTTTTTATGAACCATATGTGCTACTGTTAATCTTTTTGTGTTTGTATTGTTTTTTGAGTTTTTCTTATAATATTGATAGAAAATTTAATGAAAAAGTATTTCAAGATGTAAAGGAATATTCAAAATGCGTCAGGATTATTTTAGCATCTTAAATTCAGTGTTTTTTCTTTCAGGAATAGTGTGTTTCTTGAATTCAATATGAAAAAATTGTAATCTTCGACTTTCAAACATATCATAAAAATTTTAAAAATTTGTGCCATTAAAACTAAAAACAAAATTTTACTCAGTGTTTTTTGCAGATTCCAATTTCCCAATTCAATTTTTTATTTCATATACCGAGTGATATTTCTAACCTGACACGGAAATGGAAATTTTTGAATACGGACCTGCAATTTTTGGGAATTTTTTCTTGTCGATCTGATGGAGAATATGTATATTAACAAGCTTGCCAAATATCAGCGAAAAATTTGCCATATTGACGAAGATATGGAGTTTATAGTTTTAGCACTTTTGCGAAAAACACCCTGTATCTCTGAAACTAATAGGCTTATGGGACATTTAAACATCCAATCCTCATTCAGTTTGAGGTCCTCTATCTCCAGTTAGCCGTTGTCCCATACGTCACCAGTCACCCTGTATATCATCTTAATCTATCTTTTTATAGTCTATACAACATAATGTGTTTCTCTTATAAGTTCAGTATTCGATTTCGATCAATGATGTATGTCTACTCTAAAGATATAATGTCAACGTATTATTTAATTCGATTATATTATAAAAATAAATGTACCATTCAAAGGTACGTATCATCATCATTTGTATTCAGGTATTGTACCCCACACAAATATATCGATCTTACTCTAAGTTCCTACAGAATTCAATTATTACCAAGGGATTAAATATAATCAACTCCAATTAAGTCACACAAGAGGCGACGCCAGGTTTTCGAATCAGGGAGTTTTCTATATTATATGGTAATATTTATTATAAATATTTTGACTCTATAAGTCCTAATTTTTCACGAGAAAGTGTAGATGTAGAGTAGAATTGTGACTCTATAACTGATATTCAAATAATAAACATAAGTAGTTTTCCCCCATGAACACCAAAATTACATCTCGTACTTTTACATCCGAATTTGCATATTCTGGAATGAAACGCATGAATTAAAATGGGGATAGCCATTATGGATGGAATGGGAAAAATATAATGAATCCCCGCTGAATTTATTCACCTGAAAAGTAAAACCAGACCTCATAAAGCAGAGATAATGTTCTGTTTGATTTTTGACGCTCTAATAAAGACGTCAGATGGATAACCGTGAATTCAACGAACCGAGAATTTTTAACGACACGACACCAACTGAAAATGAGGAAGGTGTGCAAAAAATATCGAATGATGTTCATTGCAATGTTGATGATGTTTTCGTGAGAGTGAATATTGAAATGAACAAAATTGCAGCAATTTCAATGAGGAAATGATTTGTAGTTACAGTAACGGAAATATTGGAATTAAAAAATGAGGAATCATGTGCAATATTCTTTTTATCTTCAGCATATTTAGGTTCATGTAAAAATTTTCAGTCCTAATGTTAGGGTAAGAATTATTTTTCTGCGAAAACACCTCTATATACTTAATTACAGCGAGTTTAAATGGACCATTTTTCGTTATTTCATTCAAAATTGAAGAAATCTTTCACGTGAAGCATTTTGGCGGTTTTTTATATTGGGAAGAAAATGAATCCAATTCGAATATCTTGATGGCATTGGTTTCATTAAATTGCTTTCATTTCTCAACTTTCATATTTATCTCCTAAACCTAAAAGTTTTCAGGAACAGGATTGAAACTTGATCAGGTGAATTGAATTCCTAAGTTGTGAAAATAGCTCTCAAGATATTCAAGTTTGAATGATCATTTTCACAATAAGAAAGAGCGTGCAAAAGCTTCTGAGTTGCATGATACCTATTGTTTTGGTTGTTGTCAATATTGTTCCATTAAAAATATCATAAACTATTACAATAATATTTTTGCGCCTCTCGACTGGATGTAGATGGTAATTCACTTATCTTGGTAACCTAATTTTTCTCGAAAAGGGATGAATATTTTTTAATTCTGTTGACGGTATTTGGTACAAGTCAATCTGGACTTGAGATGTGCGTTAAAATCGGAGAAAAGATTTGATACGCCAGGCGTCGCGGCGCTATCAATTTTTTTCTCCTGGAACATAACTTTTTCATTGTGTCATTCGAAAGATAATTTAATTCTGAATGTTTCTTCTGTATACCATTTTTTTTCCATTTCTTACCGTCAGTGACCTGTAGCGTGTTTTATGTTAATTCTATTCCATTTATTTTCTTCTGTATTGTGACAGTATGCCTTGATTTAGAGACATAATTGTGTTTCTTAAAATCGAGAAGACTTTGTAGCAAACAATTTCTCAATCATTATATTCATCAAATATTATATTTTACAACAATAAACATTTTTTAATAACAAATAAATAATAATTAGATTATATCTCTGGGCCTCTCTTCAATCATCAGGATTGCTGAGCTGGTGATCTTTGTAGTTATCGGATTTAAGCAGGCAATATTCATTTGATCTATTGATGTCGTTAGTGCATCAGTTATACCATTGAGTTTAAAAATACATTTTTGAACTCAATGGTTATACAGATGTGGAAGAAACCACGATACACAAACACCGGTATGCCAGATTCGTGGTCTAAACTCGTCCGGCGCGAGCATCTACGTCATTGGGGGAATATTAGGAACAAATTCTAATCAATTTTCTCGAGTTCTAACACTTCTATCACGCAAATGCTATGGAAATGTTCACCAGTGACGTCACTCTCGATGCGCGTCGGCATACCGGTGTTTGTGTATCGTGGAAGAAACGGATGGAAACAGGGGAGTTGCAGTGTTAAATTCAAGAAGGCTCGGACTCCAGTAGAACAGTGGAAAAATCGAAATCTCAGAGCGATGCGATATTGAATAAGCGGCTGGTCTGTTGGAATGGCATTCAGAAAGCACTGATATGGGTAAGATCGGAGCATTGGTTACAGCAAACGCTACGGTCGGCAACGACACAGGCAAAGTCGCGTCTTGCGATTGACCACCGAAAAACCAGCGTTTGCTGTAACCAATGCTCCGATCTTACCCTTATCAGAGCTTTCGGATTGCCATTCCAACAGACCAGCCGCTTATTCAATATCTCATCGCTCTGAGGTTTCGATTCTTCCACTGTTCCACTGGAGCCCGAGCATTCTTAATTTAATACTGAAACTCCCCTGTTTCCATCCGTTTCTTCCAAATCTGTATGTATATCAGGTGTCCCAAGGCGAGTGTGCTTTTAGATCAAATCGGCGTGTTGCGAAAATGACTCTAGTTCGCTCAATATTTGAGATTTAAGTCAGAAATCTAGCAAGTCATTAGATAATGATCTAATCCATGTTACTGTTTTTGAATTATAGTTGTCAGTTATACAAGATGAACCGAAAAAAATATATCAATAGTTGCCATAATAATCTAATAGGCCACTCAGCTTGGGACACCCAATATACCACTACCTTTCCGTACCGTCTTCCACATATACTATAAATAATATAGGACCAAATACGGAATCCTTTGGAACTCCTTGCAAAACTTTGTTTCGTCTTGAGTTTTCACCCCAACAATCAACTTTCTGGTATAAACTCTGCACCTAATATCAGACAAGTTGTTGTACCATTCCTCACTCTGATTTCCTAATTATTAAGGAAGAATTAATGGTCTTTTCTGTCAACCTCACATTCTTCTAGCGCCTCAAATATAGTATCCAAGGTTTTCGTCGTCGCCGACCAGTAAAAAGTAAAGTAAAGTATAGGGCCAAATACAGAATCCTTTGGCACTCCCACCACTTTCTTTCCACTTTCTGGAATAAATTCTGCACCTAATATCAGGAAAGTTGTTGTACCATCCCTCACTCTGATTTCCTAATTATTTAGGAAGAATTAAGGTCTAAATAAAATATAATAATATACAGGGTGTTCCTAAATTGAACGTACAAACGAAAAGGGGAGATTCCTTAAGTGAGTTTAAGAAAAAAAGTCCCATAAACATGAGGTCGCAAACGTTTCGTTTTCGAGATACAGGGTGTTAAAGTTTTAATCAAAAACATGTGTTAATTATACGAGTTTATCGAATCTTTATGAATCATCCCTACAGATCAGGAAAATTTCCATAAAAACTGACACTGAATTCATTCACCTCAGCTTACAAAGTGGCCTTCCCATCATAATTTGGATTTTCACGAGGATTTCGAGAGAATCGTTCAACATTTTTTTTCTCGAAATCGTTGGTAGATACGACAAAACTACAAGAGACCAAAAGTTCAGTATAAGAACAAAGCTTCTTTTTACATTTTTTCAAATTAACAGTTGCTCACCAAAAAAAAGTTCTGCAGAAGAACAGGTGGCAGTGTTCCAGAAAAAATATCACCCTGTAGATCTTCTATCGAAATTGCCATGTCACGTGGTGAAAACTCTCAAATGTAATATCTATGCCAAATTTCAGTTGAATATCTTGTGAAGTGTAGATACTATGAGAAAAAAACTTGAAAAAAATTCAAACTTCATCACTCTGTATCTCGAAAACGAACGTTTGCGACCCCATGTTTATGGGACTTTTTTTTCTTAAACTCACTTAAGGAATCTCCCCTTTTCGTGTGTACGTTCAATTTAGGAACACCCTGTATAAAATAAAGTCATCGCTGATCAGTAAAAAGAAAAAGACCTCTATGTAGTTTGGCTTCGAAGTTCAAATATTTGAGTCTTCACTATCAGTTCACCCTTTGACAAGTGAGTTCTGGGCATAGAAGAAGTGATTTCATAAAGGCATAACCAAAAGTAAACTCCGAATACCGAATAATGATTTTAAGGCTTCTAGAATCCCAATGAGATCTAATCAATAGTTTGATATAATTTCCAAACCCTATGCTTACAAAGTGACAAAACCAATCTCAAAAATCATAAAGCATTATCACACAGGTCCCATTCGCAAATTTAGCCGTGTCCATATTCCTCAGGGGATATGGTGAAAACCTGTCAACCTTAATATAAACCCCTATTAATTAAACCGCCGGATTTTCAAACCCGATCGCATCATAATTTGATATATCTCTGGTCCCTCTTAATCATCAGGATTGCTGAGCTGGTGCGTGTCCTAGATGGCGCTCACGTCACCGTCTCCGAGCGAAGCCGCGCTCTCGCTGACTGGATTAACATTGCAGAAAGGATATATGGAGATAATAATTCCAGCCGGTTCCAAAAGAAGATTAATGTTACGTTTTATCTGCAGTAAATTTATGTGGAGAACCTGAGGCATATTATGCAGGGCAGACGCATACGCGAAGGTGTAAAAAATGGGGATGATTTTTGCTTCACGGATTTCACACAATGAAAAAGAATTGGGCGTGTGTTCGACGGTGTGGATTTTTGTAGGGATGAAAATAGGAACCAATTTCTTAGTTTGGTTGAAATATTTGTTCAGGGTGGAATAGTGAAGAATTTTATTGGCGAATATTAGATTTTCCAAGTCATGATAGACGAATGAACGCAACATTTGAAAGTGCAGCTGTAAAAGTGTATAAACATTCTTTTGCTGTCGAAAACATGCTTTTATGTTCAAATTCATGCTCAAATGTCATGATTCGGAACTAAGTCGAACAAAAATAAATTGAATATAAATTTGTATTAGTATTTTAGATTATGTTTAAGGCAACCAACTTTCAAAATGTTACATTTAGTTTCACCGCCGCAGAGAACATTTTCTGAAAACATTCACCATAATACTGTATTATTTGAATACTTTGAGAAAAAGATATTATAATGTACAAAAATCTCACTGACTTCTTCAGAACAACTGATATCTACCAGTTAATAGGTTCGATTGAAAATCAAGTTGTTTTTCCGATTTCAAGTCAATATAAAGTGAAGAAGTGACTATTTCGAATTAGAAAATTACAAACTTTTGGGACAGGAAAAGATGAGTTCTCATCAAATCTAAATTTTTTTCTGAGAGATGGATGTAAAAATACCAATTATTTTTCATTTCATTTTTCAACTTTCTGGCTTTTTCAATGGGTCTCATGCTACTATAATTCCATAGATTTTGTACAATTTTCGAATTCAGCACTGTTGTATGAATACTGTATCAATTTAATAATTTCCAGTGTCGATTAATGTACTGGATCTACAACAGTTGCAGTTTCAATGAAAGTATCAGTATCACACCTAAAGTGAAATTGTTCACAGACTTCTGAAAAATTCAAAATCACCTGAATGATCTAATGTATGCATCACAAACATTAAAATCTCATTGTAAAGGTAGCCTCACAGTATTTATCTCGTTTGTTGGAATGTCACAAGCTGTTAGCTCAAGTCCTTTTTCCACATTGTATTTGAAACCTCATGTGTTGCAGTGGTGAAGTCGAAGACAGCGAAAAAATATGTTATGCTCCACTTGGCATCCGATATAATATATTATCACCACGAAAACTTTTTTAATAGAAAATCTGTAGTTTCAGGACTCTCAGATCATGGATTAGATATAGGTACATACAGGTTTTCTTCACAAAGTTATTAACTCACCGTAAGACGTAACCAAAGTTGATAACATCAGGAAATCAAAAATCTCATGAAAAGGATTGTGAAGTTCTTCATATGGAACTTTACCCAACCATAATAAACTTCATGAAAGCATGAAGTGCTTGATATCAAATGAAGGTTTGAGAGCGATTTTACTCAACACCCAACACATGAATATTTGGAACCCTTATGTGGAGTCAGGGACACCGAAAAGTTGTTATTTTCGGTTGGTCACCCAATATATTATCATCACAGAAACTTCCATATAGTTCTAGGACTCGCAGTTCATGGATTATTATACGTCCACGATATTCTTCACAGAGTTCTCCATTCACCAAAGAACGTAACCAACGTTGACAACCTCACGAAATTAAAAACCTCATTGTGTAACGGTAGCCTCACAGTATCCTCTCGTCTGTTGCAACGTCACAACCTGGCAGCTTAAATCCCTTTTCCACATTGTAATTTATCCTATTATTTATGACACTTCCATCTAATATACGGCGCATATATCACGCCAACAGATAATACCCGATTTAATTTATCATTCTGGAAAAACTGGGTCGTGAACAACTCTGCGCATAGATTGCTGCAATCCGCAATTGAAAATGTATGCATGGGCTCTGGGCCAAAATGAACGTGTTTTCTATCGCAAGGGTCGTATACAGGTTGATTAAAAAAGAATGGGCATTTCCAGTGATTTAAAGAAAAATTAAATTTAGAATGGACTTTCAGAAAATCAAAGCTATTATTCCTTTTTTGTTTGGTTTTGGTTTTGTTTCGGGTTTTCGAGAAAAAAGTTATTGATTGTGACGTACTCGTTAGCATTCATTTCATTGGTTGAATGTTGAACTACAGTTTAAAACGATGCCAACCGGCCACTCTGCTCTCAATTTTCACTAACGAAAGATTTCATGCCAACGCACCAAATACAAAGTGATCATAAGTGAGCCCCAAAAAATTGGGGAAAAGCTCGTGAAAAATATCTAATATGGTATACAGATGGGTCTCCAAAGAGTAAGAGTAGATAGGCAATACCGGTTCTGACCCACATTTGGTCATTTCTACATGTAATAAATTACCATAAGGAATTCGAAGGTCCAAATTAGCGAAAATGATACCACCTTGAAATTTTCAAATCGACGTAGATGTTACGAACAAGATGTTTGAAACAGGAAATAGGATGTTTGTAACAGGAAACAGAACTACTGCTGTTACTACTACTGCCACTCGAGCTTCCCTCCGCTCCCTAAATTGGCGGTTTTCGTACGAAGTCAAACTCGCAGCGGAAACGGTTGTAGAAGTAGCAGAAGTAGTCCAGTTTCCTGTTACAAACATCCCGTTTCCATTTCTTAAAAACTTTATAGGTTTTCACTCCCAGTCTCTGAAAAAAAAACAGGTATTATAAAAACACTTTATGATAGGGCCTTTTTAATTTCATCTACACCTGAAATTAGAAATAATGAAATTTCTTTCATTAAAGAGTTCCTACTAGATAATCAATACCCACCAAATTTTATAGAAAGAACAATTTCAAATTAGAAGGAAAATATCTAATCGAAATTCTAATGATGATCAGGTACAAACAGAAAACCGTCAAGAACAACCAAATTGTTTGAACGTCATTCATTATATTCCTGGCCTATCAGAGAAAATAAGAAGAATTGGTTCCAAATTCAACATAAGAACTGTTTTCAAAACACAAAATGATTTGAGATCCATTCTAACTAGAACAAAACCAATGAATGAGACACAAAAATAAAAAAATTGTGTTTACAATATTTCCTGTATATGTGGAAAATCTTATACAGGGGAGACATCAAGACCTTTAGAAATAGAAAACGGGAACATAAGAATAACATCAGGAATAGAGACATCACAAGATCACAAATTGCTGATCATATATGTTCAAATAGCGGAGATCATATGATGAACTGGAACCACACAAAGATCCTCATGACGGAACCTGATAATTATAAAAGGAAAATTAAGGAATCTACATGTATTTTTGGATGAAGTGAATAATTTGGCCAATTTTTCTATTGGAATAGATCGTATTTGGATTGATTTATTGAGGAAGGAGTGACATCAGGAAATTTCAAAATCAAATAAATCAACATCTCTATAGATTGACAACTATCAATGTCAATCAGATTACAAATGAGAAAATACACAATTCTGAAGAATTTTAGAGTTTGTCTGAAGAAGGTGTCTGATATAGCCACCGAAACGTTACAATATCCTTTTAATTTGTTTCATTTTTCAGTTTTACTGTTTACTATTTTTTTCAAGACCAACTTGCTCCTGGCAAATAAGTGCAAAGGTTTTCGCAGGAGCACTTCACCTTAATCAAACATTTTCAATTATTTATGTTTCAGAGACTGGGAGTGAAAACCTATAAAGTTTCTAAGAATGCAGAGTCCTCCCAGAATATATTTCAATCGATATCCCGTTTCCAGTTACAAACACCCTGTTCCTGTTACAGACATCTTGTTCGTAACGTCTACGTCTATTCAAAAATTTCAAGGTGGTATCATTTTCGCTAATTTGGACTTTCGAATTCTTTATGGTAATTTAGATGTGAAAATGACCAATTGTGGGCCAGTAGAGGTGTTGCCTCTCTACTCGCAAGGAGCAGGCATAGGAATATATGGCCCCGAATACAGGCAACCAGAGAAAACAAATAACAACGCTCCAAACTGAAATTCTTCCCATAGAAAGATGCCCCCCTGAGTCTGTCTGTAGATACAATACAAGGCAACCAGAATTTTCATTGCCTCTGATTGTCAGATGGCACTAAGGCAACTGATTGCCGTTGATTATAAATCAAGGACCATTCAGAGCTGTCACATTCTTTCAATGCTTTGGCAAAGTACAACGCTTGTTCTTCTTCGGGTACATACTCACCATAACCTTGATGGAAGTGAGAAAGTTCCTTACGTTGGACACAAACCATACTGATAGGGGCGGAAGTCAAAGATTGGAAAAAAAGAGGAACATTCTCACTGGATTAACACACCAGATCAAGGGCAAGGTAAGAGACTGACTGTACCTTCGAAAGATCAAACTCAACAAGCTTCTAACTCAAAAACGCATTAAGGCTGCTTACCGGACTCCCTACAGGTCATATTTCCGAGAGATCTGATCGGTGTGGAAAACTCCAAAATCTTTGAGTTATGAGATCGGCACATAATTATTATGCCAATGCAATGTTTTGGCGCGAACCACACTTACTATACTGGGTGGTGCTACCTTGATGCCAGCCGATATAAGAGCGAAGTGCCCTAATAATCAACATTGTGACAGAGTTTACATTCCAGGACATCATGTAGCTATTGTAACGCACAAAAGACCAAGTAGTGCAGAAAGATAGTCATTGTGCCAATCGACTACAATCTAATAATAATAATACCACAGAGTCAATTTCCGCCATTCCACAAATCCCAGATCATGTTTAAACCTGTGGCATATATCGCCATATATTTATTAATCACATCTAATCCACATCGTTATTCTCACGTCCCACACTAACCGACAGCCTTTATTGATTCGAATTAAGCAACAACGTAGCATAATGTTAGCCGTACGTGCTTTATCTACTCGAAAAGACTTTCACTCGTCAGGATCTAATCAACAAGCAAAAATATATTGCAAATACGAATGAAGCAGAGGCATGAAGGAGAAAAATAATTTCAGCTTGAGTGACTTGGTATCTAGCAAAATGTGATTCTATTGCTCAACCAAAGTCTGTTGAGATACTTTTTGCCGTTCCAGTCCGTGTTTGATGTGCAACAGCTAGATTCAAACGTCTTCATCACTGCTATACTATCGCAAAATATTTAGATTTGAAGACAAGATCTGCAAGAAAGAGTTCGATATCTGTAGGTTTTGAGGACCGACCATATAAGTTGTTTTTTCGACTAAGTTTCTCACAAGCAGATACTTCAATAGTTGGTAAACCTAGGAGTACACGCAAATCTTTTGCTCTGAATGAAAGCCTCAGAGTGCGTGTTGGTGAATCCTTCCGGACTAGAAGCCAGTGACATGTGGTGTCCCTCAGTGTTTGGTCACCTGTATTGTACACATCTGACCTATCTAGTAAAATTGTATCTCAGCTGGAAAGTTTTGCAGATGATACCAAAACATTTAATGTTGCTCCTATTAAAGCCAGGTTCTACAGAATGACCTGAATAAGATTTTAGAGTGGTGTGATGATAAATGGCACCGTTACTGAAGATCTGCCGTGTTCGGAAAACATAGCAACTACCGTTAGCAAGACGAATAGGATTCTTCACATTCTCCTGAGATCGAAGATGTTCTCCTACTATAGTAGGAGAACATCTGTAAGCAATATCATAAATATAAGAAATTACTGATTTAAGTAATATATATGTATCCATTTCAGAATATCTCCTTTTGGCAGTGTTGGGACAGTTGAAACTCCTCTGGACAATAACACTACAAGTTTCAATGCTTCAAAAACCTACAGTAATTGGAGCAGGTCAGTAATGATACAAAAATTCAAATATGTATTTATATTCCAAAATCATGCCTTTCCTCGTCTCGTAATTCTCATCTTCAAATGCACATACCTACCTACGTTAAACAGTGATATTTTTTAAGTAAAAATTTTTCATAAATTACTAATTAATCTTTAAGTCCAGAAGAATATTATAAAGAATGAGAGAGTTCATATTTTATTACTTTGTTAATGTTATCACACTTACAATTATACCACAAAATAGTGGAATTGTTTTTGTTATATGATTTATTATATGTATGTATTTTGTTTTTTATGGAAAATATATTTATTGAATGAAAGATACATTGTTTTTCTGATTTTTCCTCAGGCCATTGAAAATTAAAATGGACAGTTTAATTTTATTACAGGTTTAATCATTATTAATGAAATAGTTTGTCTGCTGGTATAACTATAATATTCATTGAGTTTTGTTTTTTCTGTGAGAAAATATTTGGTTCGGATTATTTGGAATAATTTGTCTACTAATAAATGTTTCATTTATGAGAGCTAGTATTTTCACATCCAGATATCAAACTGACGGATAACTAACTAATATCAGTTGAAGTTATCCGTCTGTTTCATATCTGGAGGTGAAAATATATAACGGCTCCCATAAATAAAACATTCATTAGAAGTCGATCAATTCTCAAATAATCCTCACAAAATATTTCTCACAGAAATAAAATGAGTAATTCCAGCAAATAAAATATTTGTTGATTAATAATTATTAAATTGTTTTCATGTTGTACTTATGAACAAGCATATACGAATAATAAGTATTTATTCATACTTATGATGCATTTATTATGTAGAGCAAGATGTTTACTTATTATCAATAAATTTATATTATGATGGAATAAACAGAAAATAATCTTGAATAAGTCTTTATTCCTACTTATGATACATTCATTATATAAATCAAAATGTTTATTTATATATCAACAAATGACTATTATGATGGAATAAATATAAGATAACCCTGTATAGGTCTTTATTCACCAAGTTGTAAACAAATAATTTGTCTCTCCATAACAAATGTTTAATAAGCCATATTTCAATCACTAATTTGGTGATAGTTAAGAATACTTATAGTCTATCCAAATCCGAGAGGCCAGCGTAAACAAACTAGAAACGCGATTTGGTCGCTCTTATTGGTCGAAAGTGGCGTTCCTGAAGCTTCGACCAATAAGAGCGACCAAATCGCGTTTCTAGTTTGTTTATGCTGGCCTCTCGGATTTGGATAGACTATAGTTAATGTAACCAAAATGTTCTTTCGGTGTACTCTCCACTCTGAAAACAGGACCTGTTTTGGAATTTGCACGCCCTGTTTGAAGTGTTGACTTTTGGTACGTGAAAGTGAGTTGTTTGGATTTCAACGTCGACTAACCCGTATTAAATATGGTGTTTGTGACCGTCGTACGAGGAAAGGCTCTCTTGGTCTAAACCTTGAGACCAGTGTAGAAAGGCAATCATTGCACTAATCTACCACAATCGGATAATAATAACACCACAGAGTCGAATGTCGTCATTTTACGAACCCTAGGTCACGTTTAAACCTGTAGCATATATCGCCAATTATTATTAATCACATCTAAGCCACATCGTTATTCTCACGTACCACACAAACCGACCGCCTTTATTGATTCAAATTAAGCAACAACGTAGCAAAATGTTCGCCGTACGTGCTTTATCTACTCGAAAAGACTCTCACACGCCACCATCTAATCAACAAGCAAAAAATATCGCAAACACGAATGAAGCAGCGGCAGGAAGGAGGAAATCATGTCAGGTAGATCGTGCGGGTAATTTTAGGACGCTACTCGATCCTCATTGCGGAGATGCGTATTTCGAAATTGCTTTATTATACGGTGAATTTTGTGTTACAAGGGAAAAAAATTATGGAGGCACTTACGTTGGTGAAGGTTGAATAAATTTTGGTGCTTTGTTGCCTATGTGTCGGGATAGGAATGGGTTGATGAAAATGTAGCTGGAAATTTCGTATATCATAATTTTTGATGATTATTTGAGTTCATTTGATAATTTACAAAATTTATCGCTAGATAATTATTAAAATTTACTACAACATATTTGTTTCATTCATTCCTTCTTTAGGTTTTCATTACTTTCAGCATCCAGAATGGACTTGAATGTCGCCAGACATTTATAATTATTAAAAAAATTGTTCGTGAAAGTGTTTCGAGATCTACAATTTTTTATTGAGTTTCCTCGAATCTTTCTTATTTTACATTTAGCAAAGGGAAAATATGAAACTTTGGGAATATGTTTGTCATGTCAAAAGTTCCTTTCCCAATATCTCTACTCTCAGATAAAATAAAAAAATTATTTCAAGAAGCATCAAAAACCCTATCAAAATCTGTTGTAAGAATTTTGTTTCTGATTATCATTCTTGAAAAAATTACTTCCCGATATTTCTTCGAATTGCACCATTTTACATATATTTTCTTTACACGGTTTCTTAGTAATCGAAAAATGTTGAAATAATTTTTATCATTAATATTATTCAACGTGAATTCAATCTTCAAAAATAATAGATATAAATTACGACGCATTCGCCATTTTGTGATATGTGATGAAATATTTTCGGTGACCCAAGATATCCAATAAACATCAATACCAAAAGACAACTTGAGACAAAATAATTAAAACAACCGAATTAACTAAGGCGTCGAAATAAAACAAGATGGATTATCCACAATTTATAATTATTATTTTAAGCGTTGAATATGAGGAAAACAATGAAAAATTGTTTTGTCATATTTTTTGCCAAGGGTGGTATTTAAATGACTGGGTTGGACTCACTGACAAAGCGTATGAGGTCTGAAGAAATGCCAAATCAGTCGAATAGTTTTCGAGTTTCTTTAAGTTGCTCAATAATTATGAAATAAACTTGTACACAATTTCGTCAAGATCCTCAACATAGAAAATGAACAAAATTTATTGATTGGGCAATCAAATCGTTGATTCTGAATTGAGTCGATGGCGTACGTCGAAAATGAACTGAAAATTGCACAGAAATGATATCAACTTCATTTTCGGAATAAAATGAATACATTTCGAAAAACTCATCTCATAATTTTGCTATAATTATATAAACTGAAATTTGCTGAAGAAACCTAAATAATAACGATAAATGGCAATTTGTGAAACACCCTCTTGCAATTCACCGTTTGAGAATATGTTTATAAAGTAATAAATATAATTCTCGTGTGAAAGTTTCAGAATCCTTCTTAACTCCATTACAAAATTGATTCAAAATGAGTAATTTCGCGTATAGTCCGTTCACGAAACTTTGAGCTGTCGGTTGGCCATGACAATTTGGCATATTCCACTGTGTATATTAAAATTTCAGGTTACGTTGTTCATTTTCTTGTCAGATTAATACTCATATATAGTATTCGTTCTGAAGAGTTTCCTGCTCCTGAACTGTTCTAGTGTTTGTGCGCCATCAATGGCAAGCCGTATTTCGAGCTTTTGAGTTACTCAGGAGCACGAAACTCTTCAAAACGAATAGGCTGAATGTTGTCAATATGGCATAGAGTTCTCTGATAACTCGGAAGCTCGTCGGACGAGGCCGGGTACATTCGGCAACGTTGACTTTGTTCATCGTTATGACAGCAAATACTGCCAATCTCAGATAAATAAACAAACGCCTACTTTGCGCTCAATAATATCTAAATGGAGTTCAGTCACAGTTGCAAGCACACATAAGTAAAGGATGTGGGTATACCAAATTTTCGAAATACGCTCCCTCAATGTGGCGAGGATGCTCCGTAATGACTGTGGTAAGAAAAACCACTCAAAAAAGCAGCACGTCGTCAGCTTCATGTGTCGTTATGGTATATTTCTTGCTGGAGGAATGGAAAATATATCTAGACCGACAAAAAGGCAACTATGCAGGGTTTGTTGATTTTCAGGACTATATGATGATTAACGAGCTCCTCAGATAAGTGAATTCTTTTTGCATGAGGTTATGGAAATGCTCGTGACATCCGAAAGTTTTGGCAGATTGCGGTTCATCATTATACAGTGTGTTTATTTCATCATAGCACATGTGATAACGGAAATAACTTACTAAAGCTTGAAATTTCCAGGGAAGGCTCAAGGTTTGAATGACGAAATTGAATTCATGAATGATAAGAAGGAATCTAATTGTTAGTTATTATAATAATTAAGTTTGAATAATTGAGTTTTTATGTGTGAGTGAGTGTGAATCAACTTATCTCTAGTATTATGTTTTTTACAATACGAATCGGTCTGCCTAATTTCAAGGCCATTGATATTAAAAAAAAATACAAATATTCGAATTTTTCTTTCCTAGTTTTTGAACAATGTAGCAAATCAAAACTCTTGATTTTCAATTTTTACGAATATTTTCGAGAGTTTTCTGATTCCAATAATAGCTTATTATGATCCATTTTTTATTGAATCAGTTGTCAAACAATTCTTTCAAGCTGGATCTTATTATTGGAGATCATACGTTTTGTGTTGAGAACAAAAGAAGGTCAACTGATGTTATTTTTGGTAAGTGACATGAAATGCTCCTTTAATTTTCTAAGTTTCATCATTTTTCTTCTTTTGATATTATGAAAGCTTCGTTCCAAAAATTTTATGGTCTTCATTCAAAGCATGTTGGACTAATTTTTATGTTCTTCGATTCGATCTTTCAGTTTTTGCAATTCCTTGGCTCTCCGACACTTATATTTTCAATTTCTGGTTAAATGATTATTATTATCAGGTATAACTTTATTAGCCCTGATAGTATCTTAAGTCTTGAATATTTTCACACATTATACTTATTTTCAATTGTTCTAGTTTTTCAGATAACCCCATAACATATGGTAATACATTGTTCTTGTTTGTGCTGATACGGTTTTACTTGTTCTAGGTTGTTGATTCAAACAATTATTTTTAGTTTAGAAAAAAAGAGAAATATATCATATTTTTTCTGGAAACATTTATTCCAGTTTTAGTACGGATGCCACTGGTAGAAAAACAGTATTTTACATCAAGTGGTCACAGTGCATTCCCCAAATTTCATAGGAATATCCAGAACGCTACCAAAATCATTATTGAAACTTCCTCACACCGTTTTTTATCCATTTATTTATTGCATAAGGAATACAAACAGAATTTACCCATAAATAGTCCTCGTTCTCACGAACTGTAAAATTACATTTCCGAATCAAAATATGAGCATTTTGTTCAATTCTATTTATATGAGTATTGTAATGAGGACTCCATATAACCGACGCAAAACTGACCCTGCTGAACACATAGGCGTAGTAAACAATGACGATTGACTTATAGTTCTTAAAGATTCTTCATTGCCTAAATATAAATCCGAGTATCCTTTTGGCGTTGTTTACGATACTATCAAGATGTGGGATAAAAGTGAGTTTCTGATCAAGTATTATACCCAAGTACCTGACCTGATCTACTGTGACTAGAATCGGAGTGCCAATATGAAATTGAAAAAGTATAGGAGTTTTACCTCGGTAAAAGGAAACTAGTTGACACTTCGACATATTAAGATGAAGTTGGTACGTGCCACAGAATACCTAGAAGTGCCCCAACTCCCCCTGAGAAGCAGCGCAGTCATCGATAGACCTGATGACTAGAAAGATTTTCATATCGTCCGCATATATGAGTATTCTACACCATTTGAAAACATTATTGATATTATTAATGTAGATTAGAAAAACAGAGGTCCAAGGTGGGAACCCTGCTGTACGCCAGAAGTGCAAGGAAATCTCGGAGAATCATGTCCATCAACCGAAACATACTGCACTCTCAGATACATACGATCGACACCAGCCCAGAAGACTGCTACCCACACCAACATAGGAGAGACGTTCAACAAGTACCTCATCATTTTTATCTGTTGCTCTAAAGTTGAGAGATTCAAAACATAGGTTGATATAATCTTTATATCTTCAAATCACTCAAAGAATCAGCATCCAGTTAGAAAGCACCCTCCATAAATATGAACCAAAATAATCCGTTGAAAATAAAGTTCATTTTAATAAGCATAGTTATGGCCCCCAAACTCAGGCGAAAACCAATTTTTTCGCTTTCGTTAATCACCATAACTCCAATGAAAGGAAATTCCGCATTCAGGATTAAAAACCAACCCTGCAGTCATCTTTTATTTTAATGGTTCCAAAACTGCTCCGAACACCACGCTTTCGGTATTAATTTATTGAACAACTTTTTTAATATATTAAACGAATGGTGAAAGACATTTTAAGATATTATCGGATGAAAACTCCAATGGAGCGCAACATGTTCCCCAGAACTGGGTCAAACTGGATATAAATCAAAGTTGTTTCCAGATGACATCAAGTGACAATAACCCTAGACTGGATTTCCGTTTAGCCTGGTTAGAATATTTGTTCCCATGTTGTGGCATAAATAAATACGAAATATCATAGAAAACTTTTTCGGAACATGAAAGTTAATGGGTCGGGAAATGTTTTGATGGGTGAAGTAGAAGGAAAATTAGTATATAACATTACTAGCAAGGTAAGAGGGTTTTTACTGGCGAATGGAGGATATAATTGACGAGCCGCAGGCGAGTCAGTTACCTCCTTGAGCCAGTAAAACCCGTTACCTTGCGTGTATTGTTTTATATTTTATTTGTTTCTCGTTTGTAAAAAGGTGAGATAAATTCCAAAAAAATCTCAATAATTTGTCGCAAATGTCGTAAGCTATTTATGATTATTTATGACATCGGAAAATTATGACAACTGTCAGTGGCTTTACGAGAGGGAAGTCCTTCGAGAATATTTGCTAATTTCTGACGAAAAAGGCCAGATCCAAATGAAACAAGGTATGAATATCGTTTTTTAATATTTTTATAACGTTTATTACCAAAATATTTGTTCCAGGAACGATGATATTAGAAGGATAAATGAAATTAGAAGCAAGTACGTAAAAAGGAAAGCAAATGGATACGATAAAACAAGGTACGAATATCGTTTTGAAAAGTTTGAGAACATGTATTGAGAAATACATTTGTTCCAGGAACTCTGAGATTAGAAGAATAATAGTTATTTATGTACCAAGTGCGTTATATGGATCCTAACGCTCGGAGGGAAACATTCGGCCCGAGGGCCTTTGGCCCGAGGGATGAATGTTGCCCGATGGGCGTTAGGATCTAATAACGCTCGTGGTGCATACAAGATTTTATTTTTCACGAATATATCATTTAATTACAATAAAATTCGATTGCTCCCATGTTTTTTTTTCCATTTAACTTTCAGTAGTAACCATGGCATTTGGTAATATTTTGAAGTTCGTTATTGCTGTCATCATTTATTAAGTGAATGTCATTACTGTTTTCGTTGTGAGCGGGCGTTATGATCCATAATGCCCGCTAAAATGCCCACGGGCATAATGAGTGTATTTATAGCAACCGTTTCTAAGGTAAAATAAACATATAATGTACAAGTGAAAAATAAATTAAATTAGAAGCAAGTACTTGACAACTTTCAATGTAAATAATACTACTAACTTGTAAAAGTTTTACAAGTTAACTGTCAATTTTACAAGTTAGTGACTTGAAAAAATAAACTTCCTTGATTAATATTGTGTTTTTGGAAACTGACGTTTACAAATGAGAAACAAATAAAAATATTAAAATGCGTATTCCACATACCTTCAGCGCGTTTTACATTGAGTAAATTGTACAGTTAGGTGGTAGAGTGCTAGTGACGTTAGAGTACACTGCAAAAAATTGGGGTAATTTAACATAAGATTTATACAAAGTTAAATGTAGTTTTACAGCTATTTTGATGTAATAAGGGAGTAGTCGGTGATATACATAGATATATACGTATGTATAACTACCATATCTCATGTATTCATCCGAAAGTACAACTGAGGAAACGTCAATTTACACATTCCTATGGAAAATTCAACTAGATAATATACTGATGGACAAAATTAGCCTACCACCTAAAATTTTGTTAAATTTTAACAATTGATATCTTCCCAATCTTTAGTCGGATTTTAACGTTTTTTTCTTTCAATAGTAGCTCTGTTGTTGTCAAATTCCCTCTATCGAACGGAAGTCCAAAAAATAAAACCTTCATGTTGTACAGGGCGTTCAAATAATGTCATGTTTTATAGTCAAATTTTAACGTCTTCTGTGGGCAATGCCAGGTTGCTGAGGCAAATAAAAACAATAAAGCTTCGCAGCCTAGTATCTCTTGAGTATTTTGTTTTTTAAAAATCAATTTATTTTGAAGTCGTCCAGAGATATTCAACTTTTTATCAACTCTTGTATTTTATGCATTAGCCATGAATATCTCCGCAACCATTTGCCTGATTTGAATGTTTTTTTTTTAGTTGTAGCTCTTTTATTGGTGAATATCATACTACAATGAGATGTTAAAAAAAAAATAAATGCATCATGCTGAACAGGGCGTTTAAATTTTCGGGTTTTTTTCATTACAGTTTTACGCCTTCTGTGGGCAATACCAGATATATGAGGCTTCTTAAAACTATACAGTGATGCAGCCTGATGTTTCCTGAGTATTTTGCATTTTTGAAAAGCAATTTCACTTGTACCCTTCCAGAGCTCTTCACATTTTCGTAACATCATACATTTTTCTGTTTTTCTTAATTTCTTTTCGTTTATTTTTGTGTTGAAAGTTAATTCTTATTTATATTTCTTTGGCCGTTGTCTCCGTAGACTTATGAATGTAAAGAAAACTTTAGAAATTTACACAATTATTAATTTCGAATGAATTTTATGAATTAGAGAAAATTATGACAACTGTAAACCCCAGTATAACTCGACTGAAAATATTCATTGTCAATATATTGTATGAAATGCAAGATGTTGGAAAAATGTGAATATCTCTGGAAGGGTACAAGTTAAATTGCTTTTTAAAAAAGCAAAATACTCAGAAAACATCAGGTTGCATCATTGTATAGTTTTTAGAAGCCTCATATATCTGGTATTGCCCACAGAAGGCGTTAAACTGTAATGAAAAAAACCCGAAAATTCAAACGCGATGTACAGCATGATGCATTTATTTTTTTGAACACCTCATTGTAGTATGGTATTCGCCAATAAAAGAGCTACAACTAAAAAAAAACGTTCAAATCGGACAAATGGTTGCAAAGATATTCATGGCTAATGCATAAAATACAAGAGTTGATAAAAAGTTGAATATCTCTGGACGGCTTCAAGATAAGTTGGTTTTTAAGAAAACAAAATACTGAAGAGATACTAGGCTACAAAGCTTTATTGTTTTTATTTGCCTCAGCAACCTGGCATTGCCACAGAAGAAGTTAACATTTGACTATAAAACATGACATTATTTAAACGCCCTGTACAACATGAAGGTTCTATTTTTTTGGACTTCTGTTTAATGGAGGAAATTCGACAATAATAGAGCTACATTTGAAAGAAAAAAACGTTAAAATCTGACTGAAGATTGGGAAGATATCAATTGTTAAAATTTAACGAAATTTAGGTGGTGCGCTAATTTTGTCCATCAGTATATAATTTTCCGATGGATTATGTAAACTCACATAAAATACTATGCAATTCAGATCACGTGAGGTGACGTAATACCGTCCGATACGCAGAGATGAGTGCATTGGTCCCTCGCAGTTCAGTTTGAGATTTCGACTAGGTTAGGTATTAATCAACAACAATAATGGCGCCACGTATCAACAATAGTGCCGAAATAACGTGCAATAAATGCACCAAGGAAGTGAAGAATTTTGTCAAGTGTTTCAAATGCGATAGGACATTTCACCCTAGTTGTATTTTAAAAGTTTGTGGAATGTATGTGGGCGACGATGGAGAATTATTCTGTTGTGTAAATATAACCTCAAAATTGAAGAAGTGCGAAGAGATTGATCTGGAAATTCAGCATCTAAGCAAAGAGTGTGACCTAAAGGATATGGAAATTAAAAAACTGAAAAGTCGTCTTTCCGATCTCAACGAAGCATGCTTTGAACAATCCATGAGTATACAGCAAACTGAAATGGTAAATGGTGTGTTGGAGCATTCAGAGGTTGATTGTCCGGTGATTGAACTGAGCAAAGAATCAGAGGTAAATTATTTAAATAGATTATTAGATGAAAAATCAAACCTGATAGATGAACTTCACGACAAAATAAATATATTAAAAAAACAAATTTCTCTTCTTGAAAAATTGAATAGCGTAGGTACAGGAGAACCATCTGTGAGAACAATAAGGAATGAATTAGCTGATGAACAATCGCCTGTCGTCGATATACTCGACGTTGAGAAGAAATCTGTAGCGTCAATTCAGAGAAATAGTGAAGTAAGAAAATCGACAAGTATAAATGATAACAAAACAGAAAACTCTGAAAATGAACGTCGCACAGATGTGATGAATAAAAGTTTACAGAGAGGTAGGCTCGGTGAAAGAGGTCGAGCATGGAGAAAACGGGAATTCGAGGTAACTGGTGCTGGTGCTGATTCTTCTTATTTCAAGGGTGCGCCGAGAAGGGCATGGATATATGTAGGGCGAGTTAACGTTGATGTGAACGAGTCGCAAATTGAAAATCATTTGGTGGAGAAATTCCCAGGAGAAAAATTTTCAGTCGAAAAACTCCCTCATCGAGACTCATCTAATAGTGTATCTTTTAAGATAGGTGCGAATCTGTCATTGGTTGAGGATCTATATAAACCTCATAATTGGCCCGTTGGTGTGTTAGTAAAGCGCTTCAGTTTCTTTCGTGAACCAAAATATAGGAAAAATTAATGAAAATGTAAGAGTCACTTCTGAAGGGAAAAATTTCGAATACGACGCGATATTGAATATCAATATCCAGTGTTTAAGTAATAAACTTGACTCAGTACAGAACACATTGAATGTTGGGAAATATAAAGTGGCATGTTTAACTGAACATTGGTTGACCAGAGATCAACTTGAGGGAACTATTGTAAGCAATTACACAATCGCGAGTGCTTTTGCTCGTGGTTCATTCAAACACGGAGGTTGCATGATATTGGTGAGGGAAAACACCAATTTTGAGCCAGTGCAACAAGTAAATGTTCTTTCAATTGAAAAACACGTAGAAATGTGTGCAACTTTTGAGAGAACTACTAGGACCTACTATCTCTGCATCTACAGACCCCCACAGGGGAATTTTGATTTGTTCATCGAACGGTTGGACGAGGCCATCAGTGTGATCACCAGCAAACTGAATCATAAAATTGTTATAGCCGGCGATTTCAATATTCATTTCAATAGTGATAGCAGTGAAGAATTAAAAGTAAAGGAAATACTCGTCTCATATGGTATGCATGTTGTTTTCAGCCAGGCAACGCGTGTTACACAGAATTCAAGAAATTGCATTGATAATGTTTTTACGGATCTCGATCGTTCCTCCTACACCGCTGAAACCATTAATTATCATTTATCGGACCATCTGGCACAAAGACTGGTTATATCGCAGGTAAAAATCCATGAAAAACAGGAATATAAAGTTATTCGCATAGTAAATGAGAAGAACACGACCCTTTTTCGTGAAAAACTCAGAAATTTTGATTGGGATTCAATTCGTGTAAACTCTGCCCAGGGCTCTTTTGGAAAATTTCATCGAACCCTTATGCACAGTTTTGATCAATGCTTCCCTGAAAGGAAAACGAAAAAAATCGGATCACCTAAATCAAAATGTTTGGAAACGCCGGAAATAATCGACATCAAAAATAAATTAGATGCAGCATTCACGATTTATGAGATTAAGAAAGATAAGAACTCGAAAGAACTTTATACAGCACTAAAACAAAAATATAAGAAACTTGTCGAAGACACCGTGAAATGCAGAAATGCGAAGTTCATATTCAAATGCCAATATAAAGTCGAAAAAATCAGTTTCATATCCTTCGTCACTATCACAGGAAACTTTCAATAAGTACTTTTCGGCCATTGCAGACCAGGTAGCAGGGCCCTGTACTGGTCCTGAATTAAACGAAAATTTTTTAAAAAATAAAAAAAATAAATCTTCCAGCTCTTTTTTTCTGACTCCAACAACGCCAGATGAAGTACGACTAGTCGTTTCGGCAATGAAAAATAAGGGTTCTAAGGATGTTTATGGTTTCTCGGTGAAATTATTGAAGGAAATTTTCGACTGTATTGCCGAGCCTGTTTCTGACCTTGTGAATGATTGCTTTCGGGAGGGCTGTTTTCCTGACGAACTGAAGATTGCAAGAGTGATACCTATTCATAAAAAAGGAGATAAGGAGTCATACGAAAACTACCGACCAATATCGATTCTGCCAGTTATTTCGAAGATCTTTGAGTCCCTACTCAAAACTAGAATAATATCATTCCTGGAGAGCAACAAACTACTCAATAGCTGTCAACATGGCTTCAGACAAGGACGATCCACCATCACGGCTTTGGTAACTATTTTGGAATCTATTATGGAGGCGTTAGATCAGACGGAGGATGTAATGTTGACTTGCCTGGATTTGACTAGAGCTTTCGATTGTGTCAATCATGACAAACTGCTTCGCAAGTTGGAGTGTATTGGCATAAGAGGCCCGGCTCTGGACCTATTGAGATCCTACCTTGACAATCGCTTTCAGATTGTGGATTTGGAAGGTAAAAGATCCTCCGAGATGAAAATTACCCGAGGAGTGCCCCAGGGATCGGTACTTGGACCAATTTTGTTCCTAATCTATATCGATGACCTACTGTGTAACGTCCCTGCGGAC
This sequence comes from Propylea japonica, assembly GCA_013421045.1. Classification (NCBI taxonomy): domain Eukaryota; kingdom Metazoa; phylum Arthropoda; class Insecta; order Coleoptera; family Coccinellidae; genus Propylea; species Propylea japonica. Next base: position 13,209,478 of record CM024241.1, on the reverse strand, counting down.
GATGAGACCCTCTTCGCCGACGATACGTCCTTTATCAACAGAGCAAAAAATCGAGGTGCTTTACTGGCCAAGACAGAGGAAACTATGAAGAGTGCCGTTGAGTGGTTCAAAATGAATGATCTGAAAGTGAACACTGAAAAAACTCAACAATTAATTGTGAGCACGAAACCACAGGCAGTCGATGATATCAAAGTGTTAGGGGTATCAATCAGCGGAAATTTAACCTGGTCAAAACAGGTCGATGAATTGTGCCAAAAACTATCAACAGCATTATTCGCAATCAGGCGAATAAGAATGCTGCTCACAGAAAAGGAAGCGCTACTGGCTTATTACGCCCAATTTAATAGTAGAATGACTTACAGCATTATTCTATGGGGCGGTTCTCCGGAGGCAGAAAGAGTTTTAAAACAGAAGAGAGCCGTGAGGTTGATAGCGGGGGTAAGCCAGTTTACTAGCTGTAGACCACTCTTCAAGCAGTATGGTGTACTTACCCTTCCATGCTGCTATATACTGGAATGCCTCTTATACATACACTCTAAAAAGAAACTATTTCTAAACATTCCGGAGTACACACCTACGAGACCAGATCCGCAGATAAATTTCTGACCCCGAGACATAGATTAAAAAGAACACAAAATATGCATATTTTCAACGGTATCAAATTATACAACAGGCTTCCGCAGAGCATAACTTCACTTCACTGTGCGGCTTTCAAACAAAAAATCAAGGCGATACTGGTTGACGCAGCTTTTTATTCTGTGGATGAATTCATGATGTGCCATTTTTAGCTTATAAAATTTTTTTTCATTGTTATCTGTGAGAGTTGATATTTATATGTTCCTGCTATTGTTATAGTGTATGTGTGCGTATGATTTTACAATGACTGTATTTATTAATTTATTATAATAATATGTATACTTGACAAACCCTGTAGAATTTGAGGGTAATAAATGAACTATGAACTATGAATATAGTGAATACGGGTGCATGCCTTATTACATGGGAAACTAAAGGTAAGTGCGTAATTATTTATTGAGATTATATCCTGTCAAATTTGCAGAACATTTATTCATTCACAGAAATTTAAGAGGTAGGTAGGTTTCTGCAATAAATAGAAATTACATATCTTCATAAAAGCATTATATATTGTCCTTAAACAATGATAAACGGTATCTGTTTCGAAAAAAAAAATCCGGAAAAGGTTGTAAAGGTGGAAATTGTACTTTTCATGTTGAAGACCCTTTATGATCATCTTGGTAGAACTCATTCAATAAATGGAATAATCGTAGCTCTTGTGAATTTGCAAAAAAATTTAAAAACTTTTTTTTTCAGGTGCTAATTGTCCCAGATTCATCCTGACACAGGATCAAAATCAACGAAAGAACAATTTTGTTACATTAACTAAGTATTCTTAACTATCACCAAATTAGTGATTGAAATATGGCTTATTAAACATTTGCTATGGAGAAACAAATTATTTGTTTACAACTTGGCGAATAAAGACTCATACAGGGTTATCTTATATTTATTCCATCATAATAGTCATTTGTTGATAATAAATAAACATTTTGATTTATATAATGAATGTATCATAAGTATGAATAAAGACTTATTCAAGGTTATTTTCTGTTTATTCCGTCATAATATTCATTTGTTGATAATAAGTAAACATCTTGCTTCACATAATAAATGCATCATAAGTATGAATAAATACTTATTTATTATTCGTATATGCTTGTTCATAAGTACAACATGAAAACAATTTAATAATTATTAATCAACAAATATTTTGTTTGCTGGAATTACTCATTTTATTTCTGTGAGAAATATTTTGTGAGGATTATTTGAGAATTGATCTTCTACTAATAAATGTTTTATTTATGAGAGCCGTTATATATTTTCACCTCCAGATATGAAACTGACAGATAGCTTCAACTGATATTAGTTAGTTATCCGTCAGTTTGGTATCTGGATGTGAAATACTAGCTCTCATTAGTGAAACATTTATTAGTAGACAAATTATTCCCAAATAATCCTAACCAAATATTTTCTCACAGAAAAAACAGAACTCAATGAATATATTATGGTTATACCAGCAGACAAAATATTTCATTAATAATGATAATGATAATAATGAGGAAAAATCAGAAAAACAATGTATCTCATTCAATAAATATATTTCTCATAAAAAACAAAAATACATACATATAATTAATCATATAACAAAAACAATTCCACTATTTTGTGGTTTAATATATAATTGTAAGTGTAATAACATTAACAAAGTAATAAAATATATACTCTCTCATTCTTTATTCTTTTGGACTTAAAGATTAATTAGTAATTTACTTAAAAAATATCACTGTTTAACGTATGTGCATTAGAAGATGAGAGTTACGAGACGAGGAAAGGCATGATTTTGGAATATAAATATAATACATATTTTAATTTTCGTATTATCACTCACCTGCTCAAATTACTGTAGGTTTCTGAAGCATTGAAACTTGTAATGTTATTGTCCAGAGGAGTTTCACAGTCCCAACACTGCCAAAAGGAGATATTCTGAAATATCATCATATATATTACTTGAAATCAGTAATTTCTTATATTTATTGATATTACAGTGTATCCGATAAATTTTTGCTATTCAATTTTAGCCTGATTTGAACTCTAGTTCCCATACAGGGCACTAACTGTTTGAAATTGTTATTCCATTTTCTGAGAAATTGTTTATTATTCACATCAGCAAATATCAATTATAAAATAAGAGAAACATTTTTATAGTAGAATTTTTCACTATAAATTCATAAGCCAAGGTGAGGTACTTACGTTCAAAATCTCTCAGCATCTCGTGGGTAACGCCATATTCCGCAAGGAAGAACGGAAAAACTTCCATTTTTTTGTTAGACTCACAACAATTACAAACAGCCGCACAGCAAGCTGCTAACCGTAAGAAACAAAATTATTCTGGAAACTGAAACCGTTGGCACTTGACAGACCGTTGGCGTTACTTCGTTATTTGGAGGCACAAAATACTGTGGTTTTATTGGAGTTCCGATCCTGATGTAGGCTATTCGCTGGGACTTGTCTGTACAGGAATTTACGCTCAGACAAATAAAGTTTATTATCATTTATTATCGTAGATTTATTATAAATAAATGATCTATTAAAATCATAACCCTAATAATAATAACATATTACAAAGATTTATTAACAGATAACTCAACATTTATTGATAATGACCAAATAATATTGATTGAAAACCAAATTTATTGATAAATATATTTCAATCTCTGTAATAAATAACTTATTTATAATAAAATTATTTTGTTGAATTCAGTAGAACAAAATCGTTTGTTTTTAGTGAATATCAAAAAATGTTACTAAAAGTTTTAATGAATGAGCCATATTGGTTATGAATCTTATTGAATAATTTTCACCAAATTTGGCAGTAACAAATATTTTATAACTATAACTGAGAATTTTCTTTCAGTGTAGAGCAGGGGAGTCATTACTGAAAAAGTTGAGAAACCAATAAGATGAAGAAATGTGAATTTTACATATTCTGTATTTAGAATAGATTTCGAAGCTGAATTTTTTTGGCAATACTTTTTCGATTGATGCCATCTTTGGCTATATCCCTTGTCTCTTAACAAAACATAAATAATTATTATTCATCATGTTCGATTATATAGATTTCACTCAAAATGATAAAGTGGCTTATTATCATTAATTTGCATTTTGAGCAGAATGATAAAAACCAATTGGATATGACAACAAACAATACAACAAACTTACATTCATTCTTTTCTGAAATATATGAAGATGGTATTTCAATATTTTTTTTCTGCGAAGGTAGCAAATTTTCAGTAGGTACCTTCAATAATCAATAATTGATTATTCAGCAACTTTTCGGCACAGATATTCACAAATAACCAGCTAAACTTTTCTGATGACAATATTGACATTTAAAATGAGAAGAATTTTCAAAATTTCTACTTTAGCGATCGGATGCATGAACTAAATATATGAAATCAGAAATACCGACTTATTGGGCATCTAAAGAGTGGCTCTGTTATTGATTTTTCGAGTGTGTTGTCAGTAGTCTATTCACTAAATTTTCATGGACAAATAGAGCGGTCGACAACGCGCGAATTGATTTTAGTAATAATTGAATGCATTGAATAAAAGTGGCAAAAATAAAAGCAATAGCCCAAATTATATTGAAATAGATCATCCATGATAAACAATTTCACTTCAAATATTATAGTTTTTATTTTTTGCGTTGTTGTGTCATTCATCAGAAGAGGCAAAAATGCAAAAATGATAGAAAATCTAAAAAATACTCGTATTTGAATCACCATCATTAAGAATTTTGGGTCGACCATTCTAGTTTATATTATTTTTTTGAGTTGCTGTGTTCATTTCTGGTCATTCGACTTGATTGATGTGAATTCTTCTCATTTGAAAAACGTTTCTTGAAAATACATTTTAATCAATGTAAACGAACTCTGCAAAAACTGTATAGAATTTTCGGTTTATGAACTAATGATTTTGTCAACTATTCTAATCGTTATTATCATGAATTTAGTCATAATCAAACACTAAAGAGCTATCGCTATCCACAATAGATTCAGAACCTCCAATAGATTTAGAACTAATCGAGAACCCACACCAGAATATTCCAATTAAAAGTTTTCTGGTCAAGAGCTTCTCAAGTATAGATGTAAATCCAGATCAATCGTTTCCTCCTCAATTCAATCAGCCCACCTTTCTTGTTGAAACTTCGGCAATCACTCGAACTACAAAACTTTCTGGAGCCTCTATCGCATCGTGGAAAATTAAACCATTTAACCCAAAATCCTGACCGGAAAAGTGCGCCGTCATTACGGGCCCTATCCTCCCTTAACGGCCCATATTTTACTAATTTCACGGCTATATTAGCCTAGAATGTAATGGGTTTTCTTTCTGCGCCCCAAATCCGCCACTGCCAGCGTAGTGGGCTTGTTTTTTATTTTCACAGACGACAAGCTGAGTCCCTCCGATTTTATCTATTCCTTCGAGCAGAGAGGACACTGAAAGTTTTTCGAAAGCCATTAAGATAAAATCGTTCCTTCGGCTGCAAATTATATCTGGGCGCGGTCAAGTAGATGGCAGGATTGGAGATTGTTTTGATGCGTAAGTTATAGCTGGATACGGTCATTCCAGTAGGATATTAATTTTTTAATATAGACTATGATACTTATTATTTTATTCGTGTATATTTGGCAACAATTAAACAATAACAAAATATATTATGCTACCAAAAGAATCAGTACTACAGGGTGGTCCAAATTTGACACCTTCAATTGGGAAGTCTTGAATTTAATTTTTCTGTAACTTTTCTCATTTCTGTGTATATAATAAATCTGTAACTTTCCAATGACTTTAATAATGTTTTCTGTAGATCGATAATTCATACTAAAATCTGATGAAATATCAATTTGCAGAAAACATAATTATCGTCATTGGATACTATGTCAAAAGTTTCCGAAATAATTTTTTCACAGAAATTTTTTGAGAATCTAAATTACAGCAGTATTTCGAAAATGCACATTTTCGAGAAACACCCGGTAACTATGAAACGGTCACAATACTGACACCGACATCAGTTCTCATTTCTGCAAGAAAAGGCACTTCAAATCCACAAAATGTCGACTTTGGCCTACCTGTATGAGGTGGCCAGAATTGAAAATCCCTGAACTACAACTTTTCAACCCGATGAGATGAAGAAAAATGAATGGTACTTGTAGCCTATTCGTTTTAAAGAGTTTCGTGCTCCTGAGTAACTCAAAAGCTCGAAATACGGGTTGCCATTGGTTGGGCACAAGCACTGGACAGCTCAGGCGCACGATCCACTTTTCAAAACAAATACTATAATTGTAGTAATTTTTTCGAGAAATTATCTTATTAACAGCCGTTAGTTCACGATGGGTTATCGGCGGTAGGTTTCATTTTAAATACCAATATTGTCCACTTTTTAATTATTTTCTAGGAGATATTATGATTTTATTAGAAAAAATAATCCAGGAATGGGTAGAATTAGAATCGTAATCCAAAACTGATCGGGCGAGCTGAAGCCCTTGACATTACTACCATAGGACAAACTAATAAAATAGATGAGCCACTCGTATATTCCGCGACATCTGTCGGAGGAGGAGACTAATACACGAAAAATTATTTTCAATTTGATAGTTAGATGTCGTTGCATTCATGGAAATCCTATCGAGAAAATAGTAAGTATGTAAAATCATTATTATCAAAAAACCTTTGAATGTCAACTGACACAAGGAGTGGTTTGACATCACGTTCTTTTTGAAATATAATAAACGATATGACTGCAAGAGTGAAGACGGCTGTGTTATTGGATGTGAAAATCGAGATGCAAGAAGGTAATTGTACAATATATATTATATATATTCTGTTACCTATAAGAATTAAGATAGTTTTCAAAAAAGTTTTTCATGTATTGAATAAGTTTAGTCGGTAAATACTCATATTTTGTATTATTGAATTCATTATTTTTAGTTTTGAGAATGTTTTCAATGCAATTATTAGTTTATTGATTAGATATTTATGAAATAAATCTGTATTTTCAATTGGTGATACCTATTTCAGTTAATAAGTTTTATTCTATCCAGAATTTGATTATTGATCCTCATTTCTCGATTCCAAAGAAAATCAGATGAAAGTTCGTTGCAGGTATTATTTTCATGAAAATAAATTTCCTCACTCATCGATAACTAGCACGAATCCATTTCTGATTTCCTTTTGGAATTTGAATTTCAAAAAAACTTTTTGCCTCTTGTATATGGGTGTACCTAACTATTTCAAAAGGTGCACTACAGAATTCTTTTTGAGGCAGCTTTACGATACAGATTCCTTTTCAATTGAGCTTTTTCATGAATTAGTAATGTTGCACAAAAAAAGATGGCGTTGGGATTGTTCTACTAGTGTCTCATCTATTCTCCGTTTAGTTAATCTATGATTACTACAGCGATTCATTCAATTTAATGACTACCCAAAGTTTCAGAGGACGGATAGAATACTCACACAACCAAAATCTGAGTACTGCATAGATCAGAGAAGCGGTATTTTTGACTGATAAAACGTGAAAGAATTCTGTATGTTAATGCAAAAAATGGCAGTTAACAATACACACAGGAAACAAGCAATAAAAAGCAACAAACAATTTTTTTCGTCGTTGTTGAACTGAAATCATAACTGTGTGCTATTACGTGTATCGCAGAAATAACGAAAAAATTCTTCCTTAGAAATTTCCTTCTTCCCCTCAACTATTGTAATTCTATCGACAATAAAATCCAGTTCTGGCCGAGTTCGCAATTCTTTGTTAATGCCCCCGAATGAAAAACAACTCAATGTCTTCTCTCCATTCCGTCCGACGTAACCGCACAACAGGCAGGATTTTACTCATTTCACTTAAGTGCTCGGATTGATTTATTGTTGTTTCACTTTTCTCGTTCTCTCTTAAAACTGTGTCGGTTTCCTCCGACATGAGTTTCCGTATAATCGAAATGACAGAGAATATGGCAGATCCACCCGCTTGCTTTGATGTGGTACAACCAAATAGAACAAATAACATCATAGAGATTTACGTTTGACGTTCGGTATCTTTTGTATGGCACTGGAATCGATTGCTCTGGGTTACTCTTTCGTGTTTGTCAGTTTTATCGTTGCTTTCTCTTGTTCTTCACTGGATACAACAATTCACTTCTAAATCCATTGTGATGCCGTGTTCTTGGATGTTTCTTGCAGTCGAATTCAATAGAGGAAAATATCTGGGTTTACTGTGAGATAACGGTATCTAGCTGAAAAATCAAAGTACTAGAATAGATCAAAGAATATTAAATATTGAATATAGCCTTGGGTACGTGAAGCTTCAGATTTTCGTGCACTCATTTATACTGGGAAATTTTTATATTCGCAATACCAACTTTCGTTCATTCGTAATTTATATACACTGCTCAACAATTGATAGGGATCACTTGCTTGTTCTAAATTTATTTCTGAAATATCCGCTCCAAGATTATAAATTTAGTCAGATATCAGAGTATTTTCAGTTGATAATATGGTTCACTTGAGAAAAGAATGAAAAAATGGAAAGTTGGAGGAGAAAAAAAAACGACTTATTAGGAACACTCAAAATTCTGTGTTTGAATAACATAAAAATTTATGATGAAACCACAAGAAGGCTGAAGTTTCGGTTAAGCTAGTACCTAGTTGGTCCCCCACGAGCTCGTCTCAAGCATTCTACCCTACGAGGCATACTTTCGATCAAACGATTTATAAAATTTGGGGCAAATTCGTCCAAATATCCCGTAAAGCGTTAGAAAGGTCCTCCAGGTATTGATCGGTTTCTAAGGTTGACAATTGCCTAGACATCTCAGACCAGACATGTTCGATGCAATTCATGTCTGGAGAGCGAGCTGGCCAGTCCATCCTATCAATAGCATGAGTTTCTAGCGCTTCATTAACCAGACGACTACGGTGTGGAGGGCATTATCGTAATCAAAATGAAATTCTCGCCCACGGCAGCCGCAAACAATTATGGGTTCAATAATCATATCGTGATAATCTCTGGCTGGTATGGTGCATGGTGTGTGTTTTGCAGAACAACCAACTCTGTGCGTTGGTTCAAACAAATGCCTCCCCATGCACGTATAGAACCTCCGCCAAAAGCTGTTGTGGGTAACATAAACTGTTCTGCATACCTTCGACCTCTTTCCCTCCAAGCAAGAATACGTCCATCGGAGTTGACCAAACGAATTCTAGACTCATCCGTAAATAAACATCGGCTCCAATTTTCAAGTGTCCAATTGCGGTGCTGCTCCTCAGCCCATTGCCGTCGATGAACCCGGTGTTCCCTATTCAAACGGGGATGTTGTACCCTCCTACGTACTGCTCTCAAACCACGAACATGTAGCCGTCGTCTTACAGTCTGGTTCGAAATTAGAACTCCTGTTGCAACTCTCAGTGATCTATTGAGCCGCGACGCCGGTTAAGTGGGATTTCTCCTAGCATTGAGGATCAAAGACGATCTTGGCAGCTGTTGTACTGCGCTGCCGACCTCCCCCATGAACATAAGCTACTAAGTCGTTTTGGATGAACCTATCCCAAGCCCGACTCACAACCACTTTGCGAAACATTCCACCGCCGGGACAATTCTCGCTGGGACAAACCTTCCTGTATTC
>CM024241.1:13164843-13200127 GCA_013421045.1 Propylea japonica | reverse complement strand
ATACCATCTTGTACCAAATATTAACTATAATTTGATCTTCCTTCAACTTTGTTGAAATAGTGACAAAAGTTTTACGGAATCGCATTATATTTTTCAAAACTATGAAACGAAATTGCACGAAACTTCATTTTTTTCAAAATGAACAGCCTATATACTATCATTGGTTAGTCCTATCTTCGCAGATCGCGAATGTATCTGAAATTTCGGACTCTCGGAGATCAATACAGAGTTTTATATCTTAAGAACCACCGTGTGACAATCAATAAACGGTATTTGTAACGAATCTCTTAAATGGGTGTTTATTGGAAAAATAATGTTCTTGCCTAATTTTTCAAATAAAAATTTTGGAAAAGTTGCACATGTTCTCTGCATTCTGTATTTTCATTCCGAAGTTTCGAAACTCGAAAATTCTTAAAATGTATATGCATTTATAATAGAGATCAGCAGATCAAGAGCTGCCTAAAAATGAAGAAATGTATAAATTTCCTATTTGAAATCTTGTTTGAGCTAGATCTTATTATTGGGGCACAGATTATTTTGAGATTTTTCGTAAGCTTCACTCCATAAATCCATGGTCTTCATTCAAAGCATGTTGAACAAGCTTTGTAAGTATCCCTCTGTTGATCTATAATATTGTATTTTCTTTTGATGAATCAAAGCTTTATTATAAGCTCTGAATGAAGACCATCATATTTTATGGAGTGAAGATTCATAATATCAAAGAAGAAAACCTGCAACGAAGAAAACTAAAGGAAGTAGTTTCCATATCAATCACCGAAAATCTCACCAGTCAACTGTCTGTTAATCTCAAAACGATCTGGGCTCCAATCATACGATCCAGGTTAAAAATATCAAATAAATTGAACTGAATCACTCGAAGAAAGTCTCTCTGATCATTCCGTTACAACGTTGAAGGTTATACATTTGTCATTAAGTGAGAACATCAGTTATTGTGCATCACAATATGAAATTTGGACATATCTTAAATCCGAAAAAATGCTTTCGACAGATTTGGCTACCTACCTGTCCTCGGATTCTTCATACAGTCATTTAATAACACTTCCAGCTCAAAGTTTGAAAACAACCCTAGGAAAAAGCGCAAAATCAATTTGCTTGTTTTTGAGAAGCTTCATGCTGAAACTGCTTGAAGACATCGAACGCTGAAAAAATGCTTGTATTCATTAAATGCAGTTAATTCATTAATGCAGTTTAATGTTATGTTAATTCATCAATATTAATTAGTTCTTTAAGTATTCACTCTTTTTCTCAAAGTTAATCAAATAAAACCATCTCCGAACAGAAGTTGATACACAAAATATCTTCAAGTTGAAAGCCAGCTTACTGCCATTCATATCTTCCCGACGTACATTAACTACCTACAGCAACCACCAGGCTCTTAGTATTGGATTGTCAAAACTGACAAGGGCCATCTCATTCAATCCTCAATTTTCCCATATCAAATTAGCCTCACTTGTTTCAGGTAATACGTCGGATTCCCATACGAACAGATGTTCGCTTTATGAAGCTCAATCGTGAACTGAACATGTATTTATATAGTTTATGAAATTACTGTATACAATTTGGTCTGGGCAGATTGAGGTGTACATGTCGAACTTCTTGAGGTATGAATGGGCTTTGTTCGAAGATACGTGTCATTCAGGTCGTTTCTTTTTTGTGGTCAGTTCGGGGAATTGAGAATCGATGGGAAATATACGATTTGGTCATTTTTGTGAAGTACCTAGTGATTGGATCATTATTCACATTACTGACCCGCATATAACAGAACCAGATTCCAGTACATTTGCGACGGACTGAAACAGAACAGAATTGCCAGATTCTGTTGTGATTAGCAACAGGAATAGAAACAGAAACGAAATTTCATTTGAAATTTCGCTGAAAAAATGTATTGTCACTGTTTTGAGCAGAATGCAGAATATTCTGATCGAATTGTAGTTGCTGCAAATAATTATTTTGAAGCCAAGGTTTTGCTCTCACCACATTGTACCGATTGAGAGCATTCCATAGAATGAATATTCTAAGATTTTGTATGTCTATGACAGGAGAAAAAGATGTTCTATAAATCTAAAGGTTTAGTTACGAATTTCCCGGAAGAAAATTATATACGTAATATTTTAATTTCACTATAGAACTTTCTTCCGATTAATAAGCATAACTGACAAAGCCAATTTTGGGCATAAACAATATCTTAGAATATTCAATCTATGGAACATACAATGAAATGGAACGAACAGTGATCATAACTACTGTAATTTTTTCATTTTTTCCGAGGAAAGTATCAACTGTATCGAAGTTTTGCAAGAGACTTTTTTCTTTCCAAAATCAAATGGAAAACCATGAGAGAATTTTATTTTTCGAAAATGTATCTCACGAAAACAATTTTTGAAGGAAAATATTAATAGGTTGTTATTTTCAACCCCTAATATAAAGTTATGGAATCAAAAAACATGTGCGAGTAACATCTACTTAATGAATCATATCAGCATAGTTTTAGAGTCAGTGTTTTTTAGGACTCCTAAAAAAAAATAACTCGTCATCGCCTTCCAAAGGCTGTACCTTGGAAGGGAGGTCGATTTCGAAAAAAATTTATATGAACTACCCCTGCTTATTTTCATCGAGGAATCATATTGGACAAACTCAACGTCCCTTGAATGTTCGAACATAATAAAGCATAGCTCAACTTTGAGATACTGATAAGTCAAAGCTGTCAACATGTTCTGAATTAAGACCACAGGATTAATGGGATGAAGCATCCTCGATTGTTTCCTGAGGTCTGACATTAATGAGAAACATTATAGTGGCGATATTTTCTTTTCTGAGAACGAAGAGTCTAACCTCAGAGCAGAGCTGTGCCGAAGTCTTGTGCTTAGTGCTCGTGAAAGCACTCGAAGCACTTTTGTGCTCGTAAGCACTGTGCGCGCGAGCACTAGATTGAACCAGTGCTTGGTGCTTCGCGAGCTTTATAGAATCGTCAGAACATTAAAATGACTGATTTTCGCCAGATTGGACAAAGAACAAAAAATAAATTTTTTTTCGGTTCACCTCTATGGATACCAAGTTGTTTAAATTTTTCCTTCATTATATTATAACTCTGGTGTTAAAAAACGATGTCGCTGTATGTTATGGACTAGAACAAGTCTTTATGTTCTCATTATTATGACTCGGAGAACAAATTGTAATGTTGTATGGCGAAATTTTTTTTGGAAATTCTATGGAGCGATACGACCTTTTTTTTGATATACTATGCAAGATTCTACAATCGTTCTTTCAAGTTATTCATTGGCGAATATTGAGGTACACTTAATGAATGATATAAAGAGCTCAGAAAACGTTTTTTCATTGCAGACAGCATTTTTCTCTAGCTTCGCCATCAAAAAAATTCCATCTAATTTGTTGCCAAGACTGCATGGTCATTCCATAACTTTTGGAATTTCATTTTCTGTTTCGAGAAGCTTTTCTTTCAGTTTTTTTATATGACGTCATGGTAATTTTATATTTGTCTGTGAACGACAATGTTGGACTTGCTGATAGAAAACTATTGTCAATTTCAATTATGCCCAATTCAAAAACACGATATCACTCGAAAAGAAAATCAAGACATCAAAATCAAAATTTCAAACCAAGAGACATTTGGGTGGAAATACCAAGGTTCATTTTGAAAAGTGCTTAGTGCTCTGGGTGCTCGTGTGAACGAATTACTTTCCAAAAGTGCTTAGTAATCGCGAGCATTCCTACAAAATAAGGGCTTAGTGCTCGAGATTCCGGAGCGCTTTTCAATAAGGCTTAGTGCTTTGTGCTCGAGCACTTTTCTTCAGTGCTCGGCACAGCTCTGCCTCAGAGTAAGCATAACTTCTTACTCTGGGGTCTAAACTGTATTCCCTGACGACGGCTGGCGAAGGCTGTTCTAAACTTTGAACAGAAGTGAATAATGATGGAAATAGACCAAATCATATTATATCAAAAGTTTCTGGAAACAAGGATTACAACTGCAGTAGATGATTCTTTATTTTTCATCATACTATATATACAATTATACGAATACAATTGTTCACATTTTTGAGACCAATTTGGCATTGTGAAAATCATTCATTTGAGGACTTTAATGTAATAGTTTCATGCTTAGTAATCGATAATTACTGAATATACCTAAATGTGGCGATTGTCTTTTTTCAACAGAAATATTGTTTTTTTTTTTCGTTGCGAACACCAATTTTCATCATTTCACACAATTTTCTTCCGTAATTTTAGAAGTGTGTAAACCTTATCTTTTCATCAAAGCTGATTCAGTCAAAGAAATTTTTGCTTGCACAATAATTGAAGTACGTATTCATTGGAAGTCTTATACAAAAGCATATCTAAAGTTTGTCATACACGATAATATTGCATTGTCTAATATTCCATTATTCATGTAATTGAATACTACTAAAGTCATCTACAAACTATGAAACACTATTCATTAGAACCGCTGGAATGTAGGTGGTATTCAGAATATTCATACCTATTTCTGAATAAGCTGTCATTCAAATCCGCAGAAAGTAGACCATTCATATGAAAAATTAATTTCGGAAACCTTTCCTTGTTCTTGGAACATTATGATATCGTTTCGTCGAAATATCTGTAATTTTCGAGATTTTTTTGACTTGGTTCATCAGCTGTTGAAAGAATCCGTGGTCGAAAGTGAATCTGTTCAATCTTGGCTGTCAAGTTATTACAGAATTGAATTTTTTCAGGTAGGTTAGGTCGATAAACCTAGTCGGCCTAATATTTTGAAATCTATGCATTTTTGAATTTGAGTTAATGCCGATTGATTTTATTGTGCGCTTGTTCATAAGGAAACAACGCGCCTTATTTTTCCTGAATGTTTGTAAGTTTCCTATTTCGATAGTGGTCTGAGACGACTGGGTAGGATCACTGATGAATAATTTGAGGTCATAGCTTATTATGTCTGATCATCCGTACACTCTCAAACTTTACAATGGACTAAGCTGTGAAACACTCAGGGTGAAGGTGATGGCAGAATATCCTAGATGAGTTTGTTAATATAACGAATTGGTCGGGTTGAAATGAAATTTCAAGTTACGAATATTTCAGAACTAGAACTCTGATCGACTCAGAATTTTATATTCATCTGCTTAATTTCAAGAACAACATGATACAACAGCTTGGTCGAACTTATTATCTTCAGGATGGAATGCTTATCTTATATGTAATACCATTTCAAACGTAGCCACAGACAACATTCACATGAAGTTATCTTTAAAATGTAGGTGGCAAAGGCCAATTATCAATTTCAATGAAAATTTTGAATATTTCAAATTGAGTGTTTCGAGATCTGAAAATATTCAAACTGTTTCGTTAGAAACAGTTCGACCCTTCAACGAACCTAACCGAATCATTTCTTTCGAGAATATGGTCGGACAATGTTTGTGATCTCGGAATGTCCATCAGTGAGAGCAACCTAGTCATTCAAGACACCTCATGGCCCAAAATTCGAAACAGAAATTCAGCTTTTACTCATTTCGACGACGATACGTTCAATTTTCAATCGGAATTCGAATGATTTCAGATAAACTTAACAGTTTTCACGAATCATTTATGAATGAATTCGGATGATAGAAATTTGAGAAAAGCCCTGAGCATGTGCTTTTGAGAGCTCGATCTTTGGTGGAGCAATAAGACTATGACCTCAAAATTATTTAGGATTTGAGATGGATACCAAATATATAATTGCAGAAACTCAGCACAAACGGAATTTTATCTGAAAATATTAAAAAAATGAAATATGTAAAAAAATAATATGTAATTACAAAAATTTAATTCTATGGTTCTGATGATGTGATCCCAAATTTCGCATGAACATTCATTCATTTTCATTCTCAAAATAAATTTCACTCGAATCGGATATCCTGATATGGAAATATAAAGATTTTTCTTTTCAACATTCCAATTGAATAGTCTATTGTTTTGGCCACAAAATTTTGGAATTTTTCATGAAGCTTATTGTAAGCATTTTGCATATGGCTACATTTTATTTCTATTGGTTCGTATTTTCTGAGATATTGAGAAACAAAAATTTTAAATGACCATATTTTTTTGGAACACCCTGTACGATTTGGCTGGTCAACGAACTTAACCGCGCCATTTGGGACTCGAACTCATCCTGAAAGTTCCAAGTCTCGAGGACAATCCCTTTGAAAGTTATTGTGCTAACGGACGGCCCCACGGACAGATTCAATTTGACCACGAATTCGTTATTAGGGTGTCTAACCCTATCGTTTGAGATCATTTTCGGCTCAAAATTCGAAAATTACAGACATTTGGACAAAACGGTATAGCACTAGTTTGAGAATAACAGACCCTCAAAATCAGAATCGTACTCTGAATTTCACCTCAAACTCTTTGGGTGATAACTCCGCCCTGGTGAATATTTTCAATGGATATTTTTTTAAATGAATAATTTCGATAAACCCATAAGATTCCAGAAAAATTAAATGAAATCAAACAAGGCATCAGAATCGGCATACATGAAATTCATACACCCTTTCCTTCGCGCAAATTTGTTTCTCCGACTGTACCTCCTATTCAGCCATCGCGCCACTCACTCCATCTCTTTCCTTGAAAAAAATCCTGGTATTCCCTATCTCCTTCTCCCTCATCAACAGGAGCGGAGGGACGACTTCGATTCGAGTGTCTTTCATTCAGAAACTGCAACGTTTTTACCCCGCCCTTCCTTTAGGCAAAAATATGTAAAATACAGAACGGACCACCGTTTTGTGTATGCCGAATGTCAAGAAGAAGGCTCTGGAAGGGAGAACGCGCCGCCCCTTGTGGACTGAGGGGAAGTCACCCCTAGCGGGAGGAAGCCCATTAACTAAAGGGGAGACCGGAATTAAGGGTGTTTTTTTAATGGAAGCCGAGCTATCTCGGATTTGCGGTTGTTGCAATCATAGGAGAGGGGTTTTTAAGGCATGTGTTGGTGGTGTTTTTTGGTTCAGTTGGGAACAGAATTTTCAGGAAATGTTGCAGGAAAAATGATGAAAGTTGTTCTCGGTACACTGAACATCTACTATTTTGTGTTCCCTAATTATTTTGAATTTGAAAAATATGTAAATCCAGGGAAATACTGTTCAACCTCTTCGAATTTTCACTTGAAACATAAGATATGATTCTGATCTAACAGAACTGGTTGAACTTGAATCGAGTGGGATAACATATTTCCGAATAAGTCGCATCATGAACGTTCTATCTTAATCTGATCGAGAATTGTTTATTGAAACATTTAGGCAAGAGGAGTGCTGAATTTTTTCCGCTTGTCTTATTTTGTTATTGTTTGATGAATATAAAGTTTCACTGCTATATAGCTTAAGCATAATCGTCAGTTTGATTACAAAAAGAATAATATCAAATAATGATAATAATGCACTGAAAAAATCGACTTAACTCACTACCTTGGGAATTGTGAAAAATTGTGAAATGTCCGCAATTTTAATTTCGAAGCTTCCTTCATTTACGTAAGAATGCGAAACCTTAACTGCAAGCCCCTTCGACAACAACAAAGTTTTGGGAATTCCCGTGCCTGGTTCGCTTCCGCAATTTCGGCTAATTAGTCAGGATTTGACGTTTGTGTTGTTTTTCTGTCCCACGTAGTTCTTTTTCAGAGGAAATTTTCGTGAATTGATTGTTTTATTGTTTAAATTTATAACATTTTAATCTTGTAATCGTTTTGTAATCGTTTATAATTATTGTATATACCTTTTATCAAGTTTTTTCTGTTGTTGTCGTGCTTAACCGCTTTTTATGTACTCTTTTATTCCTGTTATTTTGACTCTGTTTTTTGACATTTTATAATTGACACGAACATCTCCTATTTGAATTTAGGTACTTGTATTTTCAGAAGCCTGAAGATGACCCTAAATTTGTAAGGGTCGAAACATGTAGCACAGTTCGATTAAACCAATTTTGGAGTAGACACGAAATCTTTCATTTATTCGGAATAAATAATAGCTCCAATTAATAAGATGGACAACATATCTGAGTGAACTTTTACTTTTAATGTTAAAATTACCATGTCAAGTTGATATAATGGGTTTTCCAATAAGAGGTGTTAATTTGGATAGCCCGCTATTTCGGTAGATGGCACGTTTGAAACTGTCATTTTTTGGAATTTGACAACTAGAAACTACTACGGACCGTGTTATCTCTCGAAGAGGTGATCACAATTGGCCACCGAGATCTTGTGATTTAATACCTTACGACTTCTTCCTTTGGGGCCACGCAAAAGAGAAAGTCCACGCCAATAGACCTCAAATATGCAATTCGCGAGGCTATCGAGGACATAGGGCAGCCACTTTGCGATTTGGTCATGGAAAATTTCATTAAAAGGATATGGTCCTGTGAGCGTGGTCGTGGTGGCCATTTGCCTTATGTTATTTTCCACTATCAACGGCATAGCTTCTTCTTTATAATGAAATAAACATCTGATCATTTATATCGAAAAATTGCATTTTTCTTTGAATACCAAATAACACCACGTATTGGAAAACCCTTCATCAAAGCTCCTTCTTTATTGCGAGCAATTTAAATGACGTTAAACGTTTAGCACTACTTCAAATGATGTCATTTCAGCTTTGGAAAATTGATAGATAAGAGTTGTGAATGTAAAAAACTTCGAGCAATGTTCTAACCCCTTGTTCTTGTTCCACAGATAATATTTGTTTCTGTATTTTTCTTGATTCGACTCGTTACTGTTCATTGGCATCTATATTAATTCTTGGAACTAATAAGTTTCGAACCATCGAATTGTATTATCAGGTGGTCAATTTTTCAGTACCTACATTGACTATGTGAGAATCCTTAATTTTTACAACCTCCTGATGTTGATTGACAACATTGTGCTTCAATTCGACGAGAATATAAAAAGACTCTTATTTCATTTTACACAGTGTTAAGTGTCAAAATTTCACGGCACGACGTCTCTTCTATCAAAAAGTATGGACCCTAAGGACCTAATTGGTCTGCCATTTTGTTCGTTCAAAATTTCGACCCCTATTATCTAATAATATGATTATTATCTCGCAATCAACCGAAATGCGAACTCAACTATCCGTGAACGTTACAGTTCGCTGGAGCACAACCGAGCCGATTATATTCCTATTATGCCATTTCGACGACGATTTAATCTTAAAGTTCAAATGTGGAGAGGGATTTTCATCACGTTTTCTAACGAACCAAAAAAAAAAATTGCTGCTGTAGCCGAAAGTGTTGTTTCATTCCTCGTCGTTCTTTGGAATTAGGCATTCCACAAATGTCATTACACCATATTTTGCATGAGGATTTGGGTCTTAAGCTTATAAAGTTCAGTTAACACAAGAACTCAAGCCGGCAGATCATCAACAACGTCGTGTCTTGCGGACCATGTTATCTTTCGAAAAGGTGATCACAATTGGCCACCGAGATCTTGTGACTTCTTCCTTTGGGCCCACGTGAAAAAGATGGTCTACTCCAATAACCAATCGTCGATTCAAGACCTCCAAGATGGAATTCGTGAGGCTATCGAGGACAAAGGGCAGCAACTTTGCGATTTGGTTATGGAAAATTTCATTAAAGGGATGGTCCCGTAAGAGAGTTCGTGGTGGTCATTCGCCTGATGTTATTTTCCACTATTAACGGCATAGCTTCTTCTAAAATAATAAATATCCGATCATTTATATTGAAAAATGGCATTTTTTCCTTGAATATCAAAATAACACCTCTTATTGGAAAACCCTTTACTATTCCGAGAAGATTTCATCGAGTTGTGAATATAAATAACTTCAAGCAATGTGCTAACCCCTTCTTTTTGTTCCACAGATAATATTTGTTTCTGTATTTTTCTTAATTCGACTTGTTCCTGTTCGTTGGCCTCTATATTAATTGTTGTAACTAATAAGTTTGGAACTATCGAAATTGTATAATCAGGGTCAATTTTTCAGTACATTGTCTATGTGAGAAATGCGTCATTTTTACAACCTCGTGATGTTAACATTTTGCTTCAATTTGATGAGAACATGAAAAAAAAGCCTCTAATTTTCATTCTATACAGTGTAAAGTGTCAAAATTTCATGTCATGTCGTCTCTTTTATCGAACAGTGTGGACCCTAAGGACCTAATTAGTCTGCCATTTTGTTCGTTCAAAATTTTCGACGCCCTATTATCTAATAATATGATTATTATCTCGCAATCAACCGAAATGCGAACTCAACTATCCGTGAACGGTTACAGTTCGCTGGAGCACAACCGACCCGATTATATTCCTATTATGCCATTTCGACGATTTAATCTTAAAGTTCAAATGTGGAGAGGGATTTTCATCACGTTTCCTAACGAACCCAAAACGAATTCGCCGCCGGGCTCCTTTGGGATATTGCCGCCATTTTGCGAATGCACAAAGGCATTTCGCCGCTTCATCTCACACTCTGCAAGCCTTTCATCATATTAAATATTATGGCGGTAAATGAATTAAGTCATTTTGAGGTATGACTGTGACGTGTTTTTGGAGAGGGTCGACTTTTTCCGTGAAAGGGTGGAATTAGAGGATGCTAGAAGTGCACGGCTTCCTTTGATGTGAGATTAAGTGATTTGTAATTATTTCATCATTCTACTTTTTCCCGTGAGAGGAATGGAGATGTGCGTCTATGATGTCGATGAGTTCGCGGCTTCAGAAGAAGGGCGCAAATGAGTACTCGTTTGGATTATCGTTGAAGCTGAAAAATTATATGCCAACGTACTGCCATTTGTTCTGACTCTGATGAAGTATTCTTTTCAATGGAGATGGAGAGTTTCGAAAAAAATTAAATTTTTTGTTTTATGTTATATTTATAGTATCCTATTTATCATTATGAGATAGTATCTGATCATTTATGTTGATGATACTAATATTATAAATTTTTTTTTGTGAATGAAGACTCTTATACTGAATTTTCAAGCAAAATTTCGTGGCCATAGAGTCAACAAAACCATAGAAAATTCAATTGGAATGTTGAAAAGTTGAATCTCTATATTTTCATAACAGAATAACCGATTCAAATGAAATTTATTTTGTGAATCAATACTGATAGGTATACTGAATGTTTGTGCAATTTCAAGAGGATCGCACCATCAGAACCATAGAATTCAATTTTTTTAAGAATATATCACATATTTCATTTCTTGAATAATTTCTAGAATATAAATCCGATTGTGGTGAGATTCTGCATTTATATCAGTGGAACTTCCCTATAACGAATGTCTGTAAAACGAATTTCTCTGTATAGCGAATTTCGTACAAGACATTGCACCTTGAATACAATTCCATGTTAAAAACACCCTTTAAAATGAAGTAAATTCTCTCTATATATAACCAAATATTCCAAGAACATCACTCTTTGAATGGGTATTGGTAAGGAGGTATAAGGGTGGGTTTTTTTCCGAATTTTTTCCGAACGTACGCAATAAATCCCGACCTTAAACTAAATCATTACGCGCGGGCAGAGAGATCCTTCTGAAACAGTTTTAAATACACCACTGGCTGTTTGGTTTCAATCTAACCATCACACTAGTGGGAAAGTTGTGCGAAACTGTCTTAAAGGAAGTGCTTAAGTTGTTAAGTGAATGATAAACTTAAATTTAGCAGTTAAGTCGACCGCGACATTTCCGACTAAGGAAACAAATTTTCTGTACTTATAACGAAATTTCTTTATAACGAATTTTTTTGTGAATTTAGCGCTTTCGTTATAAGGAAGTTCCACTGTACTGGTATCAATCTCTAATCGCATATAAAATTTGAGGTAATAGACTTATTGCTCCACCAAGAACGAGCGCTCAAAAGCTCCTGCTCAGGGCTTTCCTTAATTATTTTTTGCATCATATTCAGACCAAACCGAATAAAATCTTCCACTCGAAACTCGATTTCGGGTTAAAGTAACTATCGAGAGAGTTCTAGAAATATTTCCAAACTCTCATGGGAAATTGCAACTTGCAAGCAGAATTTTCCTTTTCAATACCCCTGAATGAAGCGAAACTCGAATGTATTCAAATATCCCTAGTAAACAGATTTCATATGTTGATGCGGAAAGAAGTAGTTTATCTGAAATCTGCCACACCCGATACTTTCAAAGATGGTATGAAAATATCCAATATTTCAATATACTGGAAATGTAATCGTTGATGATAGTTAGGTGTTTTCATTCGTAAGAACCAAGAAAAATGATGTTATAAAACCAGAAATAAATGTCAGAGGTCACCTTTCAAATAAAAAAAATTATATCTCCTACACTTGTTGTCGGTTCATTTATTTTGAAATCGACGATTTTTACTGTTCTTACTTCGATTTTAAATTATAATTATATTACAAGACATCCCATGTAATAGAATATAATAGGTTTCATTCATTTCATAGTAACATACCTGTAAAACATAGAAAAAATGTCAAAAACAATCCTTTCAATTATTATAGCCACTATTGCATTTGTAGTAATCAAGATATTCTTGCACAGTATAAGGTTCACATCTCATTATAAATGAACATAAATTTCAAATGAAGAGCTTGTCATTGGATATATTGGAACGAAATTGTTTTGGTAAAGCGTTAAATAATTTAATGTACTTATACATTACATTATGCTCTGTGAGAATGAGATTGTGTAAGGAATACATATATTGATCAACCTGCCTAGTTTTGATATTTTTGTTTTTAAATTTATCAAATAATTCTCTGTGTTGTATGAGAAATTTTATACAATTTTAAACATAAAATCCTGCAATATAATTGGTCCGAAAACAGCCCTGCACGTCTTCCTGTAGGGTAAAACCCGGATAGATGCCTCAGTTGGATAGATGCCCCATTTTCAAATACCTAACTTCCGAAGCACGTAGCAAAAAATTAATTTTATAAGTAGCTGCTACTGTCACCCTGGACCTTAGATTTTTAAGGGTTTTTGTAAAGTGAAGCCGTTTTTCGCTAGTGTGTTCCATCATCTCAGCAGCGAACTTCACAAACATGCCAAACTTTTAGAGGTAGGCATTTGCCGCTGTATAACTTTTGAAGATTCATTAATTTTTTTATTGCGCCAATACAGTGTTTCATTGAGTGTACATCTAAGTGAAAATAGTTTTTGTTTTCTTCATAATTTTTCAAAAAATTCATGGGCATCTATCCCTATCGAAAAGGATAGTTGCCCTGATTTTTTGAGGTATAGGTGCCCCTTAGGACATGTAAACTAAAACCATATCTTCTTAGCAGATTTTCGATTCATTGTGTTATTTTGATTTTAAACTTGATTCCTGATCTTTTTGTTGAGACTTATTATTTAATTAATTTATCATGAATGTGTGGAATAATGCTTCATGTTACCAACTTTTCGTTTAATATATGATTTTGAAATTCAATTAAAAATGCACAATTGTTGTTAATTCGATCCATGTTACGTATATAAAGTTGCTGTTTTTAAGCATAGAAAATCTCATTGTATTTAGTTGGGTTTTTGGTTCACACAGTATGAAGAGCATCTATCCCTCCCAGTATTTTCATGGTGGGGCAACTATCCATACTGTAGGCAACTATCCCCAAAAAAAGGGTTCTACAAAAATCAAATTATTGTGCAATTTGGGATTGCTATGTCAGAGAAAAGTTTCAGTATCCAAATCAAATATTGAGGCTTCCTAAACTCATAGAAATCACACATATAAAATCAATATTTTCAAAAATATGAGGCAAATTCAAAGAGTGGGGCGTCTATCCGGGTTTTCCCCTATTTCATGTTGAGCATACATCTTAAAGCCATTTCTCGTTCTCCTTAAAATAGTGCTATGCTATACCAAGTAACAATAAATCGTCGAAAATATATAGTTAAATATAAAGTTGAGAATATTCAATTTCAATTATTATACTTAAAAAAGTACGGCGAAATGATTAAAAGATGTTTTAAAGAAAAAAAGTTATCCATTGGCAGTTCTACAGATATTCTTTTTAGGAGTACAGCCATATAGTCCATACACATTAGGTATATATACCTAAAATTATTTATATTACATATTTTCGACAAACTGTTTGTAACTGATGAGGTTTACTGCCATTTCACAATGATGTTTATGGTTATGGTCAAGTTAATGTTAAGCTGCGATGTTAAAGCTTAAATAATGGATACTGTTCACATCAATGTTAATGTTGAGCGCATTGTATTTAGGTATTAACATCGTAGCAACATTAACAGTAACGTTACCATTGACATGGCAGTTACTCCCAGAAAATTATATTTCCATTAATTCTAATTTTATGCGTCTACTGATAATATTTTCTTCTGAATGATCTGTAGAGACTTTTTTCTTGAGGGAGTCTCAAAATTTTTGCGACATCTCCTCAATAATTATCACACTACGCAATAATAAAAACTTCCAGTCTCCAGAAATACTTATTGAAACCATTTGTGCGATGGTTCATTCGAAAGATTCTTTGAAATTTCGAATGAACCATCGCACAAATAGTTTCAATAAGTAATTTCTGGAGACTGGAAGTTTTATTATTGCGTAGTGTGATAATTATTGAGGAGATGTCGCAAAATTTTGAGACTCCCTCAAGAAAAAAGTTTACACGTGGTTTTACACTGATAAATTGCAAAGATTCTGGTTCTCCAAATAGAAACTTCGATTATGCACCTCTACGATAGATGTCATCAATTAGATTTCAATCCGATAGGGAAAACCCGGATAGATGCCCCACTTTTTGAATTTGCCTCATATTTTTGAAAATATTGATTATATATGTGAATTTCTATGAGTGTAGGAAGCCGCATTATTTGATTTGGAATACTGAGACTTTCTCTCTGACATAGCAATCCGAAATTGCACAATAATTTGATTTTTGTAGAACCCTTTTTTTGGGGATAGTTGCTACAAGTATGGATAGTTGCCCCACCATGAAAATACTGGGAGGGATAGATGCCCTTCATACTGTGTGAACCAAAACCCAACTAAATACAATGAGATTTTCTATGCTTAAAACAGCAACTTTATGTACGTAACATGGATCGAATTAACAAATATTGTGCATTATTAATTGAATTTCAAAAGCATATATTAAACGAAAGTTGCATTCTTCATATTGAAACAAAGCATTTATTCCACACATCCATGAAATATTAATGAAATAATAAGTCTCAGCAAAAATGGTCAGGAATCAAGTTTAAAATCAAATAACACAATGAATCTAAAATCTGCTAAAGAATATGGTTTTAGTTTAGATGTCCTAAGGGGCACCTATACCTCAAAAAATCAGGGCAACTATCCTTTTCGATAGGGATAGACGCACATGAATTTTTTTAATAAATTAAGAAGAAAACAAAAACTATTTGTACTCAGATGTACACTCAATGAAACACTGTTTTGGCGTAATAAAAAAAAATTATGAATTTATTACCACTTCAAAAGTTATATAGCGGCAAATACCTACCTCTAAAAGTTTGGCATGTTTCTGAAGTTGGCTGCTGAGATGATCGCACACACCAGCGAAAAACGGCTTCACTTTACAATAATCCTTACAAAACTAAGGTCCAGGGTGACTGTAGCAGCTACTTATAAAATTAGTTTTTTGATACGTGTTTCGGAAGTTAGGTATTTTGAAAATGGGGCATCTATCCAACTGAGGCATCTATCCGGGTTTTACCCTATGACAAAAAATCCGATTCATGTCACAAATATGTATTGGATCTTTTTCACATATTTCTAGATCTTGAATCGTTCAAAAAGTGATAGATAACTCCAAAGAAATAGGGAAGTTTTACAAACAGCGTTTTTCAGAACATGTTTATGGAAAAATATCCATCCTTTGTTTTACTCATGATCAAGCTATGTCATCTTCAATAATAAACTCGACTTTGTTCACAGTATTGTATTCTTCGATTTCATATCTAGTCATTTTGTATTATGAAATATGACTTAATACGACGCCATTTTGTTTCCCATCATCCAATGCCTTTAGATCTCCGAGCATAACCTTTAATTAAAAGTCGTTTCATAAACTTACGCGAGAATAATTTTCATAATTTCAGCCGGGTTGAATGAATAATTAAGAGAGAAGTACGCCTGTGCATCAGTGCACTTTGCTCATTAAAATATAGCAATTAGAGAAACACTCTGCAGCGATCAAAAGCCCGCGAAAAAAATTGCTCTCTGTAGGTATTACTACTGAAATAGGACGGTTTCAGGTCCGTAACTGTCAGACTTTGATATCATTCAACATTTATACTTATGGGTACAACTTCATGATATACTGGGTGTCTGTAAACAAATGCTAGGGACTTTGGAAGATATTCCTCTATGAAAATGAGCAGATGTTAATCACGCTTTTTTTAATCCCATAACTTTATTATTAGGGGTTGAAAATAACAACCCCTTATGATTATTCTCAAAAACTGTTTTCGTGGAATAGATCTTCAAAAAATGAAATTCTCCTATGATTTTCCATTCAATTCTGGAGAAAGAAAGTGTCTTGAAAAATTTCGATACAGTTGATACCAATATTGATTGTATAGATGGAAGAATTTAATTTTTTTAAGTACCTAGTCTACATGATTTCTCCACTTCCTTATACACAGTTTTTTATCTCAATTTGAGTACCATCTAGTGTAATGTCATTAGGAGGCATTATTTTCGATCTCTCGGTTTGAAACATTATACAATCCGTTTTTTGGCATTTAATTTTAAGCAATTTACTGATCACCATTCTTTCACATCTATACAGGGTGTCTGTAAACAAATGCGAGGGACTTTGGGAGATAATTCCTAGATGAAAGTAAGCAGGGGTAGTTCATATAATTTTATGTCTATGGCGAAAGATGAAGAGTTCTATAAATCTTTCTAAACGTTTAATTACTAATTTCTGGAAGAAAATTATATCCGTAATATTTCAATTCCACAATAGAACTTTCTTTCGATTAATGAGCATTATTGACAAAACCAATTTTGAGCATAAACAATATCTTAGAATATTCATTCTATGGAATATACGTTGAAATGGAATGAACAGTGATCATAACTGCTTCCAAGTTTTCATTTTTTCCGAGATAAGTATCGACTGTATCGAAATTTTTCAAAAGACTTTCTTTCTCCAGAATTGAATGGAAAACCATAAGAGAATTTAATTTTTCGAAAATCCAGTTTTTGAAAAAAAAATCATTAGGGTTATTATTTTCAACCCCTAATAGTAAAGTTATGGGATTAAAAAACATTGTGTGAGTAACATCTACTTAATGAATCATATTATGTGTAGTATTGTGACTCAGTGGTTTTTAGGACTCCTAAAAAAATTTAAATTTGTCAACACGTCATCACCTTCCAAAGGCTGTATCTCGGAAGGGGGTTCGATTTCGAAACACATTTATATGAACTACCCCTGCTTATTTTCATCAAGGAATCATTTCCGAAAATCCCTCGCATTTGTGTACAGATACCCTGTATTATGTACTCAAATTTATTTATAAATTGATAGTTAATAATATTATCTGTCGACCTCCAATTGAAGGTGTGGTTAACGTACACGGAAATGATTAATAACCCATTTTATTGTCCAATTTCTACTATTTCTAGGTTTAATTTTCATGGGAAATCGAACATAAAGTATTCCGAGCAATACGAGTAATCTTACAACTCTACTGGAACATAAAAACGTAGAAATTTATATTATGTCAAATATTTGTCTTGTGGAAAATAATAATGTATATCAATCAAAATTTATACTCAGTTCTTAATGCGGTCTATAGAAAAATCATTTAATCGACTCGTTTATTAATCTCGTGATTAATGAATTAGTTGAAAGAATAGCCATTTTTATGATGAATTATGAAGAAATAATTTTGAGAAGCCATTGACCAATTAATTATTCCGAAATTCAGTTTCTTACTTTCTAGGATATTACCCTCAGAAAAATTGAGTATGTAGGTACATGGTTTTTCAGCAATAAAATTTTGACCAGTTTTTTAATTTCAGACATCTCGAAGTGCATAACCAAAAGTGTTACTGATAATAATAGCGCAAGAATCATTTTCGTAGGAACTATAAGTTGGGATTTTTCTCTACTTTTTCAAGTTTCGAAAAGTAAACTATTTTATTTGCATTCAAGAAATTTGTTGTATCAAGATTTTTCAGGTTCGAGTATCATCACAGTTTGTCAAGAACCAATTCATTTTTTTTCTTAAGATCTTTCTGAAGTTTTTCATTTTCAAGAGGTCAACAATTTGATTGCATTCAAGCAAATAACACTTTATAAATTCATACTACTTATAATAATAGCACAAGAATGATTTCCATACTCTCTAGTTGAGATTTATCTGAATTTCCAAGCTTGTGAGTAATATGGTTTGAATGCCCCGTATTTTGTTGTCTGCATTTTCTCGTTTGATTTTGTTGTTTGTTGTTGCTATTCTTTTTTTAATTGCACCGGAACTCATTGAAGTTACAGAGGATTTCACAAATATATAAATTTTTGCTTATTTGTATACTTTTGCTCCTTTTCAAAGTCTTGAGAGATCTTCACGAAATTTTCAACAATTCTTCGTTCCGTTATGGAGCAGGCAAAATAAAACTGTACAAATCAGATTTCTGGTTTTGAATATAATGAAAAATTAAAATATAAAGCATTATAACTGTTCAGCAAAAGTTTCAATACCGCAATGAATAATGGAATCCCCCAATTTCTTATCAATAGAAAAATACTAAGAATATACAAAATTGTGATTCTTCAGCTGAGCTGTAGAAGGTTTCGTTCTAGTATCTCTTCATCATCCACCATTATACATATATCAAATAGGAAGCAAAAATATAAATGTCTTATTATTATTGGTGGATCTTTTCGAGCGGTCGTTCTACTTAAAAGAGTGCTATATCGTTTTGACCAATGTCTGTGATTTTCGAATTTCTAGCCGAGAATAGTCTCAAACGATAGGGTTAGACTTACTGATGAAGAATTCGTGTTCTATAAAATATGGCCATTCAAAATTTTTGTTCTTCAATATCTTAGAAAAAACGAAACCAATCAAATTGAAATGTTACGGCCAAATGCAAGATGCTCATAACAAGCCTCATGCAAAATTTTGTGCCCATAGTGTGAGCATAATTCAATTGGAATATTAAAAAAACGAAACTTCATATTTTCATAAAAAGATATCCGATTCGAGTGAAATTTTTTCTGTGAATAGAGATCAATATTCTGAATTTTCATCCAAATTTCGTGGCTATAGTTTTTACAGAACCATAAAAAATTCAATTGGAATATTCAAACAAAAATCTTTATATTCCAGGATATCCGATTCAAGTGAAATTTATTTTGAGAATGAAAACTACTATACCTACTGAATGTTCATGTAAAATTCCAATTTTTGTAATAATTCATTTTTTACATATTTCATTTTTTGAATAATTTTCAGAATATAATTCCGATTGTGCTGATATTCCGCATTTATATAATTGGTATCAATCTCAAATTCTATATAAAATTAGGAGGTAATAGACTTATTGCTCTACCGAAGGAGGAGCGCTCAAAAGCTCCTGCTCAAGGCTTTTCTTAAATTTTTCAATTATCTGTTTTGTTTTCTTCCTTTGACGTTTTCTAGTCTCTTGACTCTTGAAAATTATGAAAAATATCCGTCCAAACTAGACAAGCAGGCAAGTTTTCATCGAATGGAAAAGTTCTACCAATGCGAAGTCATCCTTCCTTTTTCTTACGTTTCATTATACCTATGTGGAGTGCTAATAGAGTGGACAATCTGTAGAAATATTATGTTTCTGGATCAGCTCATCTAGTTTTATATTGTAAATACATCAGTCAAAATTATTTATTACACCCCTGTTCAAATTTCCTCTGCTCAAACTCTGCTTCTCCGCATACATTTCGAAAATGAAAAATCCCGTTCGCATTTCTTTTTCGCTTCCATCGCATATACACATGACAAATCATTACGACATCGTCATTACTGACTTTCAAGTGTTATATTTACTAAGACGGCCATTTTGTCGTTTGTCGAGGCAACGCCTGAGCTTTTAATGGCTTCCCATCAATTACTGCGATGGAAATGAGGAATCTCTTCTGGGATGGGAACAACGTATGGTTATTGCGGATGTATATTATTCTTCAGGTTTCAAAATCGTTAGAGGGCTCTTGTTATTTGTGAGGAAGCGTTGATAGCGAGTTTCAGCTATAGCGATCATCATAATATGAATAGATTTCGGTCTGAGCACTTAAAATCCAAATGATTTTTTTTGTGTGTATGTTCTCGTTCCCGCAATTTCAAACTCGTTATTTTCTTTTCAATGTATTGAGATGTGTTGAATTCAGGGAATACCATAGAGCATACACTTATCTCCTCATTGATTGTTGCCATATAAGCAAGATACACTTTACAGTGTGTCTGTAAACAAATGTGAGGGATTTTGGAGGATGATTCGTTGATGAAAATAAGAAGGGGTAGTTCATATAATTTTTTTCGAAATCGACCGCCCTTCCAAGATACAACCTTTGGAAGGCGATGCCAAGTTGACAGTTTTCAATTTTTAGGAGTCCTAAAAAACACCGAGTCATAAAACTATACATAATATTATTCATTAAGTAGAATTACTCACAAATTTTTTTTAGATCTCAAATTTATTATTTGTGGTTGAAAATAACCACTCCTTATGATTTTCGTTCGAAAATTGTTCTCTTCTCTTATGGTTTCCCATTCAATTCTGGAGGAAAAAAGTAATTTGCAAAATTTCGATACAGTCGATACTTTTCTCGGAAAAACTAACAACTAGTTATGGTCACTGTTCATTCCATTTCATCGTATGTTCCATAGAATGAATATTCTACGATATTATTTATGCTCAAAATTGGTTTTGTCAATTATGCATATTAATCGGAAGAGTTTTTTTGTGAAATTAAAATATTGCGGATATAATTTTCTTCCGGAAATTAGTAACATTCCGAAAGATTAATAGAACATCTTTGTCTCTTTTCATAGACAACCAATAGGTATCTTCATTATTATTATTATTATCTTTTTTAGGAATATTTATTATATGGAATACTTCTACGATGAAATGGAATGAACAGTGATCATAACTGCTTGTAACTTTTTATTTTTTTCGAAAAAAGTATTGACTGTATCGAAATTTCGCAAGAGACTTTTTTTCCAGAATTGAATGGGAAACCATTAGAGAATCTTATTTTTCGAAAATATATCCCAGGAAAACAATTTTTGAATGAAAATCATAGGGTTTGTTATTTTCAACTTCTAATAATAAAGTTATAAGATCTAAAAAAATTGTGCGAGTACAGGGTATCCCATTTTGGGCACTTTTACGGGATATCTCCGTTATTTTTAACGTTAGCGGGATGCGGTTTTCGCGACAGTGTGCTACTTTTTTGTGAAACTAAAGATGGCGCAATCAGTTTTTGCATAGCTCTCTTAGTTTTTGCTCTACAGGGCGGAAATGAAAAGTATAACTTTTTATTCACCTCCCGTATCTCAGTTGTGCTTAAACTTGAAGAAATGGTTGAAACGCATTCCTATAGATTTTTTTCCGTAGAATCCAGTGGCGTAGTCAGTTTTTCAATTAAACTTTCCGTTTTTGAGTTATTGAGCAAACATACGTTTTTTAAATTGGACACCCTGTATATTATTTTTTATTCTTATCAAGCACAATCTCAGCTTTTCAAAAACATATTATTTTATGCATTTATCTTCAAAACCAAGCTCAGAATTCAAGATTTTGTAATTAAATTGTCAATAACCAAGTAGTAGGCTATGACTGTTTATTAAAAACAAAAAATAAATGTCAAGATTTTGTCAGAAATCGAAAAAAATGTTAACAGAATATCTAGATTACAAACAAGCATGTCATATTTCTCGTAATTTTCGTAAGCAGCCGTAATGAGAAAAACTTAAAACTGAATCATTAATATGATATAATAAATAATAAAAACTGAGAGAACTGTAAACTTTTAAACCAACCGACAAAGCTTTGAAATTTTTTTTGTTTTTAATAAACAGTCATAGAGCCTACTACTTCACAGTATTCAGTTATTCACAATTGAATTACAAAATCTTGAATTCTGAGTTTGGTTTTGAAAATAAATGCATAAAATAATATGTTTTTGAAAAGCTGAGATTGTGCTTAATAAGAATAAAAAATAATATACAGGGTGTCCAATTTAAAAAACATATGTTTGCCTAATAACTCAAAACCGAAAGTTAAATTGAAAAACTGACTACGTCACTGGATTCTACGGAAAAAAATCTATAGGAATGCGTTTCAACCATTTCTCCAAGTTTAAGCACAACTGAGATACGGGAGGTGATTAAAAAGTGATACTTTTCATTTCCGCCCTGTATAGCAAAAACTAAGAGAGCTATGCAAAAACTGATTGCGCCATCTTTAGGTTCACAAAAAAGTAGCACACTGTCGCGAAAACCGCATCCCGCTAACGTTAAAAATAACGGAGATATCCCGTAAAAGTGCCCAAAATGGGATACCCTGTACAATATATAGAACATATGATTTGAAATGTTGAATCTATTATCAAAAAAATGTTTATTGTTATAAAATATAATATTTGATTAATATAATGATTGAGAAAAAAGTTTGGTACAAAGTCTCTTCGATTTTCAGGAAACACAATTATATCTATGTCTCTAAACCAAGGCATACTGTCACAATACAGAAAAAAATAAATGGAATAGTATTAACATAAACACGCTGCAGGTCTTTGTCAGTAATATATAGAAAAAATTGTATTCAGAAGAAACATTCAGAATTAAATTATCTTTCGAAAGACAGAATAATAAAGGTATGTTCCTGGAGAAAAAAATTGATAGTGCCGCGATGCTCGGAGTCTTAATACCTACTTATCTCCAACTTTCATGCACATCTCAAATCAAATTGACTTGTTCCAAATACTGTCAACAAAATATAAAGTATTCATTCCTTTTCTGAAAATTAGGTTACCAAGACCATGTACGAAGTCTCTCTATTTTAGTCGAAAATGAAGATTCATTTACTAGTGTATTTCAATGAATCAAGAATCGAACGATTCTTAGACAAATTCCTTAGTCTAAGGAACGATTACACAATTCTATTCATTTCTATGATCCTATTACCATCACTTGAACCGCCATATTCAATAATAACAATCTCTACCTCAGTAATCATACTAAATTTCTTCAACTGTGTTAACTCTCTAAATGAAAAATTAAACCGTTGAGCGGCTCCCTCATGAAATTTCAAATTTTCAGCTCTCTCTTACGACCAAAACTGAGACACAAAATGGAACAAAATCACATCAGGAAGAGTTCGTTAGAGTTCAAATGACTGTTTTGTGAATTGTATTTCACCCTCTAATTATACTCAATGATTAGTTGAAAAATCTTGTGATCAACTATTTCATTAAATGTTTTATATTCGATGCCACTTTCGGACGTCAAAATTTCAAAATGCACCAAGTATTTTCAGAAACGTTCTTGAGGTGTTTAACGAAATTTACTGTACGAAGTCTCTCTATTTCACTCGGAAATGAAGATTCATTTTTTTCACTGAATCAAGAATCGAACGATTACAAAATTTCATTTATTTCTATGATCCTATTATCATCACTTGAACCGCCATATTCAATAATAAGAATCTCCCTCAGTAATCGTACTGATTTCTTCAACTGCGTTAACTCCCTAAATGAAAAATTAAACCGTTGAGCGCCTCCCTCATGAATTTTAAAATTTCCAGCTCTTTCGTTAGACCAAGACTGTGCCACAAATGGAACAAAATCACATTAGGAAGAGTTCGTTAGAGCTCAAATGACTGCTTTGTGAATATTTCACCCTCTAATTATACCCCATGATTAGTAAAAACGCTACGAGCTGACGACATCAAATTACGTGTCCCCAATAAGCATTTAGAGATCAGGGGTGTCTCCTACGCCCCTCCTGGTCCCCTCGGGGATAATATTTACATCTTGATGGAGATGTCACCCTCCAATACCAATCGAATACGCGAAGAGGAAATGCAAATAATTTTGTATTTGCTTTTAGGGTGGCACCAGTAAGGGCGAAACGTCTTTTTCACAATACTTCCTGAATTATATATTATTATCATAACGAACTACACGGGTGCGGAACAGGCTGTGAAATGGAATTTTTTCACATATTTTTTGCTCTGAATTCCGTTTTAGGGGTGAGAAATTGTTTGTTATATTTGTTGTTATTGTTTGAATCAACGGTCAGTTTTCTAAACCCGAAAATATAATATTATAAAATTCTTCATGATAAAACACAAATAAGAGGATGTATTCAGAAGATTGGTATAAGGTTAGTTCTAAAACAAAGCTGAACTCTCCAGTAAACTATCTGAGATAAGAGTAAGCTCACTAT
This sequence comes from Propylea japonica, assembly GCA_013421045.1. Taxonomy (NCBI): domain Eukaryota; kingdom Metazoa; phylum Arthropoda; class Insecta; order Coleoptera; family Coccinellidae; genus Propylea; species Propylea japonica. Next base: position 13,175,702 of record CM024241.1, on the reverse strand, counting down.
AAAAATTATTCCAGATTCAATAAATACATACCTATCCATTGTGTGGGTTCTAAGAAATTGTACTTCTTCAATTAATTACACGATTTACGAAGTTTTGGATTCATATAGATTGTTTTGATTTTTGAAATTCTTCACAGTATAGATGATGCAAATTTTTTATTCTTGTAGATACATATAAAATTGCTTCATGTCCAGTATTGCTCTCTTGAACCACTTTTTTTTTCAGATAGACCGGCACCAGCTCCCAAAGATTTCTTAAGGTAATTTTATGAATAAGCGTTATGAACATTGTTGACGTCAAATTCTTGACTAAGGAAAATTTATTGAAATGGTGTTTGGGTTTATTCATCTTTTTTTTATACCTACAATTCCATATTCCGGGAAGTATCTCCAGCGTTCGTTAGGAATCATTAGAAACTTACAGAAACATCAAAAACATTTACTACTATACTATAAAGATATTGTCTCTTTTCTGAAGGGACAAAATAATCGACTATTCTATAATTCATTAGAAAAATGTATGTACATATGAACTTAAATCGAAAAACAAGAAAACTAATAACCAAATACATACATAACTCCAAAATATCATTTATGGTAAGGTAAATCCAATATGCGAAAGAACGGAAAATAAAAAATTATAGGAAAGCCCTGAGCGGGAGCTTTGGTTCTTTGGTGAAACGATAGGACTATTACATCTGAATTGAATATGGGATTTGAGATGGAAACCAAATATGTAAATGCAGAATCTCGGCACAATCGGAATTACATTCTAGAAATTATTCAAAAAATGAAATATGTGAAAAAAATGATTGAAAAAGTTGAATTCTATGGTTGAAATTTTGCACGTACATTCCGTATATCAGTCTGAATTCACAAAAAAAATTTCATTGGATTCGGTATTCTGTTATGGAATATAGAGATTCTTCTTTTCAAGATTCAAATGAATTTGCCATGGTTCTGTTGACACTATTGCCGCAAAATTTCGCATGAAAATTCAGTACAACAGTCTCCATTCACGAAAAAAATGTCCCCTGAATCGGATATCCTGTTATGGAAATATAAAGATTCTTCTTCCAGGTCTAAGACAAATACTCGACCATCCCTGCTTAGGTGTTTTTAATTTTTTCTTGAAATAGCAAAGTGATACATCTGAAGAGTGGGGCGAAATGAATGCGTAGGATTTGGGAAAAATTATTTCCATACGAATGTGTTAAATGTGTAAACTGTAGTCGTTAGTTTCATAACGAGATTTTTTGCGATTTATGCGGATAACTGAAAAAGAAAAGCTGTTTAAATTAAATTAATAGACAACTTTCTATTATAATTTTACTATTCTGCTGTTTTTCTGTGCTATACCACAGTCTGAAGTCGATCTCACCCTGAATTCTAACCCGTTTTACCCAAATGTCTGTGATTTTCGAATGTCGATCCCAAAATGGTCCCAAACGAAAGGGTTCAACTGCATGATGACGAATTCGTGGCCAAATTAAAAAAATATTGAAAAGAAGGATCTTTATATTTTCATAACAGGATATCTTATTCAAGTGAAATTTTGTTTGTCAATGAATACTGAAATTTCATGGAAAATTTTGTGGCCATAGTGTCAACAGAACCATAGAAAATTCAATTGAAATTTATTTTGTGAATCTAGTATACCGAATGTTCATGTAAAATTTCAAGATGATCGCATCATCAGAATCATAGATGTCAATTTTCTTAATTATTTATTTTTATGTATTTGATTTTTTGAATAATTTCCAGAATATAATTCCGATTGTGCTGAGATTCTCCATTTATATATTTGGTATCAATCTCAAATCCCATATAAAATTTTGAGGTAATAGTCTTATTGCTCCACCAAAGAACGAGCTCAGCGCTCGTTCTTTTCAGGAGCTTTTAAGCAAAGCTCCTGCTCATGGCTTTCCTTAAAATTTTAATAGGACATTTCCGCTTAACCATACATTTGAAGCATGATACATGAAAACACGAAAGAAACCTTAACAGAATCAATATGTTTCCTGTAAAAGTCTTCTTATTTCTCAAATGGTTCTTACTTTAAGTGTGTTTTCTGTTGAATTATAAATAAATTTTTTCTGTTCGAACCTCAAAACTATATTTAACTAGCTCCTGAGTTGCTATATGATCTTTGCTATACTTCATCAAAGCTATGTGCTATATTTTCATAATTATGCCACTTTCATAATCGCTTGTTATCATCATATAGATATTGATTCGATCAAATTCATATTTGGATAATATAAAATGGCTCTCTTCATATTCCACTTGAACTCCTTCCAATTTTTTAAGCGTCAGAATCAAGGTTGAGGATTTCTGAAATCAATGAGAATCGTTCAATATTTGCAACTTTTCCCCTAGTGTGGGCGTCCATCAACCACATCATCCGTAGAAAGCTGCTGTTTTTGAAAGACGCATATCGTCGACGTAAGACAACAATGACAAAATAAATTTGATCAAGGCATTCCCTTCCCTGTCGGTGACTTGTAGAGTTCTACAATAAATAGCTCATCATTCCGATAGCGTTCCAGCTCTAACCGATTCTGATCCCTAGGGAAGGCACGTATAAGGAACGAGAGCGGTTAAAACTGTTTACCGAACTGTCAGCATCGGAAAATGTCGTGAAAAGCATTTTCCCTCTAAGAACCGGAACACTTATCCAATCTTTCCCGGCCCATCTAACAGGGAGGGCTTCTTATTATTTTTATATGACTGGTTCTGTTCAGAGATAAAATGTGAGATTGAGGTGTCATTATTAAATTGATGTGAAAGGGACGTCCATTTATGTAGTGACTGGTGCTGGGGAAAATTGATTTCCCTTTTACGTCTTTTCTTCGGATAACTGCGTAGGGGATTTCTTGATAGCTTCATGATAGAAATATGCCATTAAGTTATTTCTGAAGGTATTCGTCTAACTGTTAACTTTGAAGTTATATAATTGCAGAGAAATCTTATGAAAGAAATTGGGTTAACTGGGTACTATACTTATCTAACTTGGTCGCACGGTATTCGGATAAGTGACCGAGAAGCTCGTGATGACTATCCATGAAGAGCGATTTCAGTTCCATGATGTTGAACACAGTGAGGATTTACAATCGAAAACAATATAAAAAAGTGGCTTCGGAGACAAGATAGGTTGAATAAGAAGGAAAATATCGTAAAGCATGATTTTGCGAATAGTGAAAGTGCTGGTGGAGTAAAAGAGAATCTTAACTTAGCGCAATGAAGGATGTTGAGCAAGGATACTGGGTATCGGATATGCACCAATACAAGGTCCAAAAGAAAGTGATGTGGATGTTGAGGAACAGAAAAAGGCCGGTTAACAAGTATAAATATCTGCAGATGTTGTTGGGAGAAACTTCTTGTCAAGTGCACAGCTTCACGGATGATAGTACCTTTCATACCGCCTTCTCTTCCAGGGCTTCAGTACCAGCCCGCCAAGTCAGAAACGAACGAGGAAGAAATGTTAACAACATAAATATGGCAACAATTCTCGAATGGGGATCTAACAACTTTCATTGCTAACAAAACACAAGCGTGTCTTTTCTCTAGAATGGCCGATCTCATTATGCCCAACATAAGCTTGTCAGGAGTGTGAATTTTCTTGGAAAAATCACTAGAGATCAATCTCTAAAAGTGCATCCCAGGATGTTTCGTGCCAGGAAATATTTTACTTCCAGTCAGCTGCTTATGATCAAGGCACAGATCTGACCTGTCGGAGTACCTACTGTTTTCATATTTGGGGTTCGGCACCTAAACATAATCTGAAGCTGTTGGATTCTGTCCAAACAGAACTGCAAAACAGCGAGGCTCTAGAACAATTCCCTAGGGAGGTGTTCCATGAGGCATATAACCTCAAGAAATTCTCAAAAAGACACCAATTTCTACCTTCTTTCCCTAGGTTCTCAAGATGTTCTCTGAACATTACAGGATATCTTTTCGTGGGAATCAGAACATGAAAAATCCAATATCGAGTTATCAATGGGAGGATCATTTTAGAAATAGGTATAAAACTACCCCCAGGATGGACTTAAAATCGAAAGACCAAAATCTGGAAGGGACATGTAGCAGCTTTACACTGAGATGGAGAAGAGATGGAGGATAGAGCTATCAAGCAAGACACATGTGAGAAGTAGAAAGGAATACCGACTTGAAACTTAGATGTTGAATTTTAACTTATAGAACTCTCCAAGTAGAAAAAGATACTGACTCGCTGGAATAATATATTTTTCCGATTTACGAGAAAGGAAGAATCAGACTTTCAAGACTATCTATTGTATTACTCCCCTAAGTGTTGCGGTCAAACTGATGACAAGAAATGGCCAAGATTGGTACAAGTGAGAAACAAAAGTGTTGAAGGCAAAATGGATCCACACTTGATGTAATATTCATATTGGAACAGATTGTTGTATGTAACAAATAGCCTTCATGTGGGCCTCATGGAAGCATTTGGTAGAGACGTACTTTAATTTCAAAAGTAACTGCAGTTGACCACTAGACTTAAGAACATTCAAAGATCATAACACCGCCAATGTGACAGCAAATAGAACCTGTTCATATTCCGAATGAAATACAGTTTCAATATTAAACAAAAAATTGTGTATATTTTCAATAATGAAATAGAAACTGCTATTTACAGTTCACGACTACGTACACTCACCAAAGATATGTGTTTTTATGCGCACAGAATCAAGTTAAGACAACAAGTGAAGCCCAGTGATCATTCATCCAGACAATTTAAAATTATTCACTTTATCGTGTGATTTAACAACATTAGATTATGAAGGTCAAAGGTCCATTCTAGGAAGCAAATAACCACCCTTAAATTACAAGTGAATGTCCGATCCACAATTCTGCATTAAGGCCATTTGATATCCACAAAAGAAAGTGTAATCACCTATGAAAAAGTCGTCATGGCCATATACCTGATGAATTATTCTTATGTATTATATAAGTTTATACAAAAATTACAGAAGCAATGATGTGAACACTTAAAAACTGATTGAACAAACGAAGAATACGTCCTATTTTTTCCACAATCTTTATTGAAATGATTAAAAATTGACGACTAGTTTCGGGACTTCACCTAGTCCCATTTTCAATTTAAAGCTACAAATTAGTATCATAAATAATAAAACACCACAAAACATACACGGACTACTTACATAGACGCTAAAAATTTCTGAATGTCATAAAATTTAGTTAATATTTTTTTTAACGTTGAAGTTCCTTGATGGTTGGAATAAGAAAACATATTGTGTGGTATTTTTTAAAGATTAATAATTTTCCTATGATTATATTCGTATATTTTTTAATTTTTATAGAAATTTTTTGACATTCAGTAATTTTTAGCGTGTATGTAAGTAGTCCGTGTATGTTTTGTGTTGTTTTAATTATTTATGATACTATTTTGTAGCTTTGACTTGATAATGGGACTACATAAAGTCCCGAAACTAGTCGTCAATTTTTAACCATTTCAATAAGGATTGTGGAAAAATAGGACTTATTCTTCGTTTGTTCGATATGGTGACCCCACATTTATGAATCTTTCAATTCAAAAAACTGAAGTAGTAATCGATGAATTAATTTATGTTCAGTTTATAAAATCTTTTTCGGAATTTCATTTCAACTTGCCCTATTCACCCGGTACAGTCCCGCCCGAATCTGAAACACAATCTGATCAATCCATCTCGTCAATGTCAAAACATCGGACGTCATCAATTACACTAATGAGACCTGAAGTGGAAGGGCAACAGCAAAAAGCGTCCCTATTTACTTGGGGGTGAGATTCAACGCTATACATACATTCAATGCGTTTGTCAGATCTCGTTGACGATAATATTTGAAAAAGGTACGGGTCGAATCTGATTTTTTCAATAGATCGAGATCTAGAAAAAACAGACATGTCATTCAGTGGTGGGACGTTTTGAAAGGGTTCTTAATTCTAGTTGCGTAATGATCGGAAACGGCAACCTTACACCTTGCCTTTACAATATGGCGGACGATTAGAAAATAATGAATTATGTCATTACAGGCATGGCTTATTCTAGAGTCTAGACGGTACTAAGGGGCTTGGTCTTGTTTTTAGGTGGTTTTTGTTTGGACATTTGTTTCCTAATATTTCACTTCCTTGACGCGGGTGTTTTGTTAATGTTCTACGGGGGTAGCCTTTCATATTTCGACAACGACACCAAATATTTCTCAACGACAATCGCCTTATTGTTTATCCGAAAATATTCCCCCGAAAGTATTTGTATAGAGAATCGCCCAACTTTGGATATTTATTTCTCCCCCTACTGATATAAAAATTAGATTAACTGAAAAATACCAATTTTCGTAATTTCAAGAATAGGTTCCTAATATTGGATACTCTATCCAAAACTCGATCCAAAATAAAGAACCTACGAGTATTTGTCCTTGCAGAAATTACAAACAAAATTTTTTTCTCAAGTGGCGTTGATGGGATTTTTCATGTTTTCCATATCAAATTTTAAAAAAACAGTCCTTTCCTAGGAAAAGGAGAAAAAAGAAATTAACACCAGAGGCCTATTGCACCAAATACTTTGCAACTTTTCACTTCGCACTTTTCAAATGAATATTGTTACGCGAAACGCATTCATAATTAAAAAGTGGAATGTGGAAACGCAAGTGGAAAGTGAAGAACACTTCGCAGAAATAAAATCTTGGGAGAAATGTTGTGTTACATGATTAATTTTCACTTTGCAAATTTGTCGGAATGCAAAGTGCAAAGTGAAAAGTTGCAAAGTATTTTGGTGCAGTAGGCCCCAGGTTCCAAATATTGGATATTCAATTATGGGCTACCTTTCCTATCCAAAATTAGGCAATTTTCATGTTTTAGGTTCTGTGGTTGAATTAGAATAGATCCTGGGCATAAATGTTTGAATCAAATGGTTGAGCTCATTGTAGATCAATTCAACTTATGATATATGTAACAAATTTCAATACTTCACATCCACTATTTACCTATTTTTCATAGTTTACAATTGGAGCAATGAAACACTAGGTGCCACATGCAAACGTTAAATATTAAATTGCCATCTAGTGATAACAGATTGAAATACATAGTTTACGGGGGATGAATTTAGATCAAAAACAAATAGTTTTCTGCATTAAATGCCAGAAAACTCCTGGTAGAATTCGAGGTGATGCAGGCAGTATAAAAAATTGGGCAACTGTCCAAATTAGGCGACTTTCCTCTACTTCTGCATGCTTTTGATCCAACTATCGAAACACGTTTTCCACTCAGATTGAGATATTCTCTGAACATGTACCTAACCTGAATTCTTCAATCACTACTTCAGTTATCGAAAAACGTTGACATTTCAATTTATTAAGTACGGCGAATAATTCATCAAATCGACGTTTTGGGGCTCAAGAATGCACTCGTTCAGGCAAGCTGACGTGAGAGATCTCGCATTGTCTTGGTGATCTTTGGCGATTGATTTTCCTCATTTCTAGCAAGACAACTGATTGAAAACGAATTGTTGGGCGCCACTCAGAATTCACTGTTCTGCGTCGGTCTAGTACTACTTCTGCCAAATTCTAATACAGTCTAACTTCTTGTTAACGAAAAAGAAGAATAATTAAAGTTCTTGGCGCTATTGCCAAGCAATTTGATTCGAGTTATCAAAAATTCGAATTAATTTTTAAAAACTATTTACTATTTACAACAGTGCAACGGGCGCTAACAATTTTTGTTCAATTTATCGCATCTTGAAACATTTATTTATTTATTCACTATGGAATACACACGGATGATTTTCACATCCAAAAAGGTATTCACTAAGTATCAAACAAAAGTGCATACATGAAAATACATTACAAATTCCCTATATGTTCACAAAGAATAACAATCATTAATCAAAAAACAATAACTAGTTACTGATGAGGAAAAAAAAAATTGTTTGTGCTAGTTATTGATGAAAATACAAAAAAAAATAAAAAAAATACAAAAAATTTAAATGGAAGTTAAAGATCTTCGAAATACTTTTCCAACATTTTTTTCTTAAGAGTTCTTGAACTGTCGAAGAATATGTCACAGACTTCACCAAACAATGAAGCTTCCCTTGGCATTCGATGTAAGGGTGAGTTTTGGCCAGCAACAGTATTTCTCCTATTCAGGAAAAAGATGTTGTGTTCCTCAGTGATACAGTTGGCGCATAAAAAGAAATACTGTTAAGGAGGAATGCCGACTCCAAAGAGCCATTCAACAGCTTTTGGAGGCTTTGGAGCATCAAAATATCATTCAATATAATTGATCTAACTTCATGGATGTACTGTTGCTGATTTCACGTCAAATCTTTTTAAAAAAGCACGAAACTGTTCTCTATTAAATTCTATTTGCAAAAAAACTGTTTTCGATGTAGTTGGATAGGATGAATATCATAATTCTGAAGGGAACGAAAGCAATCATACTTCTCCAATGATTTATAGATGAAGAATAATTTGTCGATTATGGATATGTCTTCTTTCCACGAAAAACACATTATTTATGGTGCTTTCGGTGCCATATCTATTTTTCACTAACCGCTTGTCCTCTGTCATAATAATAATATGGTTAACAAATTATTAACTAAGTTTAAATATTATTAATTAAGTTTAAATATTGCAAACCTGAGTTTGCTTCATCTTGAAGCTATGAAGCTCTTCATTATTGAATATCAAGGTAATTCTCATGGACAGCAAGCATTTAACTGTCGAATTAAAGAAGTTCAGTGAGGATGAATTGAGTAATACAGATCATATGAAATACCTAGTTTGATTAAAATAGATATTATTCCTTTGATTATATTTCTTGATTCCAAACAAAAATATAATGCATACATAGATAATTGAAGAAACGACTCTGGCAAACGAGTGAAATGTAAATTGGTGAGCATTATTAAACTGACATTTCCAAAGATGTTATAAGTTATAGTAATATAGAAGTGGTGTCTTTTCTATACGTCATTCCATAAATCTGTATATTGCTCAATACTTTCTGGTGATTCATTTTTTCAGATGAAATTTCAAGATGGCAGATTGAATGAAAGGATAAAAGAAAATTTGGTTCGATTAAGAGAAGCCTTAGATATGAATATTTCAGATTGTTCTTCGAACCAATTCGAATATACAAGCACAACACTTCTACGAGGAGAGAGGGGTTTTCACAGAGGGTTTTCTCTGTGCTCTCGTATTATTCGAAGAAATGTATGGTATCCCCGTTCACATTTTCCTCAGTTAAAACTGTGAAATACATATGCTTCATTTAATTCATATACCCGACAATTTGTATAGCTATCTCGAGAGAATATGTATACAGGGTACCCACTTTTGAAAAGGTCAAATTTCAAGGGAAGATCATACAAGTAATGACTGCAATGAAAATGTCTCATTATACATGGCTGAAGTGATTTCAAGACATATTTTTCTCGTGAAATCATTATATTTCACTTTGTGCTAGCTGCCAGCTGCCCTGTCCTCCGCCATGATACCCTTGGATAACACGATAACAACGGAAGTTGAAATATTCAAATCTAAGTTTGCACCATTGGAGGCTATGATTGAATATTAAAAAATTCTCATGAAAACTATAAATCTACGTCGCATCGATATAGTTCAAACAGTGAAATGAAAAAACTAAACATAACGGTGAGCGGATAGATCCTTCTGAAAACATTGGAATCAGCTGGAAATGTTGATAATGACACTATTACTCAAAATGATTTCATTAATGTCAATGTTAATATTGTAAGAAATGAACTTCCGAAAACCAAATGTGGAGGAGGAATTTCAAAACTTCAAAACGAGTCACCTTGCTTTCCGGTTCATTGAAGGGGTTCCGGAATTATTTTTGAAATCTTTGAGATAATGCGAAATTTTTTTATGAGATTAAATTTAATCTAATTGTACAACTCTGACAAAAAAACAATTATTTGCCCAAAAATTGTAAATAGATATATATTGTATAGGTACGTACCTACATAAAAAGCCTATAAGCTATTAGAAATGCACTTGCACCTTTTATGTCTATGAATTCACAATGAAAAAATGCAAGGAAATATTGCTTGTTTCGACACTTGACATATAGTTTTTTTTGTACTTATAACGAAATTTCTGTATAACGAAATTTTTTGCGTATTTAGCGATTTCGCTATGTAGTAGTATTCCCTACTACCTCAAGTCAAGAGTCATTTTTCCTGTTTCTAACCTGAATTCTTTCTTTGACAACATTGGTGAAAACATAATTATAAACATTTTTTTTGAAATCTCACAGGGTTTCTAGACGTCTAATGTTTTCAAAATTTGCTTAGGTATCAAGATTCAAGCTTTCGAATAGAAGATGATTCATGATTGATAAAAGGGATATTCTGTGTATCTCAAGCAGTTGTGAGCACTCTTATCTAGATACTCCACAATTAAGACTCTGGACAAGCAAGGTTCCCAGGTCGGTATCTATCCACCGCCATTTTGTCGATACCACCTTTCCATCTCCATCACTGTTATTCACACTTCCATAAACATAGAGGGGCAAACATACATTCACACACTCTGAACAAAATAAAAACGAGAACACGGCAGATGTTCCTGAAAAAACTTCCATTATTGGTGGCCGCAAACTCCAAGTACCCTCCCTATTGGTCGGGATCCCAACTTTTAATTTACATTCGGCTTTCCTGAGAGGGATTTAACGTACAGTTCAGTCAACTCCTGGGTCCGGGGCTTTTTTAATCGAGGCTGCGCCGGGATAAGAAGGAACGATTTGGGTCGCAGTTTGCCAAAGTCCAGAGGCGGTCTTACATTCATATTGCGCCAGGAAGTACAGTCCGGGATGAATTTTT
>CM024241.1:13091666-13164743 GCA_013421045.1 Propylea japonica | reverse complement strand
TTTTACCACATTCAGTTTTGGTGGTCCATTTAAACAAAATACTCCTTAGAATTATGAGAATATGAAGACACACATTGTTAAGGTGCCAGTTTATAGGAAAGGTTGCCCTGAAATGATCCAGGGCTCAAAAATGCTGCTGAGATTGGAGTACCTAAATATACAAACCCCTCGCAATACATCCTTCTATTTGCTGAAATGTTCGAAGAGACCAATATAGAAGAGTGCCTCAAACCTTTTAAGGGTTCCTCTTCTCTCCTATTGAAGCTTCTCTATTCTTTTCTTCTATATTCCACCTCGACGAACCTTAGTAAATGTAACGGGTGATTCATTTAGAGCGGTATTTTTCTTCAATTGAAAAAAAACGAATGAAAATAATTTTTTTATTTTATTATAAAAAAACTTCTTTACAATATTTTTTAAGATAATTCCTTTCAAATGTTGTCCACGACGACTACGGTTAACAACGTCCATTTTGTATTTCCACTTTTCAATGACGTGTATGAGTATCTCGAGTAATATTGGTGAGGGAGATCTGCCCAAATCGAAAGATTATACTCAGTGTAATGAAAAAAAATTCGGATAAATGCAAATATGTGCTTTAGTGGACTATTTCTCTGCATGAAAACATTTTTGTCTTGGTTACATACATGAATTCAGAGTAAAACCTAAGTAAAAGCCTAGAGTAAAAGTATTTTCAATCATAACTATCAGGGATTCTTCTACTGAAGTGAAACCAACTAACCAAAAATTACATATTAAGAAATATAGTATAGCTCCTATATTGAAGAAAATAATGTCCCTTATATTCGAATAAAAAATAAAAAACTAGCTCAACTTGAAGATACTGATAAGTCAAAGCTTGTCTGATATGCTTTGAATGAAGGCTACTAGATTTTATGGGGTGAAGCTTCCATAATACCAAAAAAGGGAAACTGAGGTGTAGAAAATTGAAGGAAGCAGCTTTCATGTCAATAATCGAAACCACCGCATCAGTCTGTTGGTTTGTTGTATCAAAATATCTGGGCTTTAGAGCTTTAATAAGATCCAGCCAGAAAAAAGATCAAATTAATTTTCGAATCAAAAATATATCAAAATCATACATTTTTTCTCTGAGAACTGTAAAAAATTACAAACACTCAAAGAGTGATGAATGTTGCTTATCTGAGGGTTGAATTTCGTAATTATAATGAACAACAGGTGACTAGTTATATTATGGTACCAAAATTCCCCAAATACAGATACTCAACGATCAAATGAAAAGTAATTCATGATGAGAAATCGAAAAAAGAGTTGTCCACTGCTAGGCTCTCAGTTTACACCAGTTCAAATCTTTCCTATTTTTCCTATATGCCTCACCTATGGTTCCTGAAATTTGGACAGGAATTACTTGAAATATTTCCAAATCAACATTTCCCCAGATGTTCACCCAATAAGGCGCAAAGAGAAAATTCAATCAACTCGTAAAAGTTGATTTCCTCCAAATCACCTCTCTCTGTCACTCCATCCATTTACCAGTACCTAGCCTATCCATCCATGTACGCGGCCTTCTCGACCGACTGAACCAACGACCAGTCGCCTGCGTAGTACTATTCTATTTTACCATAGGTCGTTTCCTCGTTCGTTCGCGGTTCTATTTATAGAAGTTGAACGTCCTGCTGGTCGCCGGTTACCTTACAGGGGTTTTTTTTTCCTCTCGCTAAGCAGCAGAGTCCGCGCTCGTGCCTACTACGACGGAACCTACAATTTAAGCTGCGGGAAATTGAATGACGGCAATTTGTGCAAATTATATTCGACGCGCATTTCTCGGACACGACGTCCTGTCGAGGATTTTCTTTCCGTTCAGTCGCACGATTTTTTTTCCAGTTCCTGTTTCGGTTTGGGACGAGCCCCATGTGATGGCTGGTCAATAGGTCTTTGATTGATTGTATTAGGAATGTAGTGGGGTGTTTCTTTCTGGGGAGAAAGTTCTGTTAAAAGCTGCATAATGATGATAAATCATAATTTATCACATAGGAAATTTCGATTGAAAATGAATCCATATTCTTGCCATCTACATTCACAAACACTTCGCATGTGATCTGGGTATTTGGATATTATTAGATTAATACAGTGAAAGCAGAGAATAATATTAATTGATTGAAATAAATCAATATTAAACTCATACTTCGGACTTCGGAGCAAATCTCATCTTCGTTCAAGACAAAATGCAAGGAACAAAAACAAAACACCTATGGATGGCCATTTCGTCCTTATTAAGACTCATCAGCACTGGATAGCTCTAAAGGATACAAGATATTTCTTGGAGCTTATAGCGAAATTGCATCTTCTTTTCTTAATTCCATAGATAGATTCAGTTCCAGGAGGTTTTAACCTTGATATACTTTTTTTCAGTTCATCGGCTTTTTCATATCCTTCAACACCACAATGCCCTGACACCATAGTAAAGCCTTTTGCCTTTTGTCATTTGCTTTATGATATTATGGCACTGCAGGTCAGCACAGACCAAGACATAACATGGAGGTAATATCATCCATCATTTTCATTGAAATCGGAAATAGCTATCGTATCACTTACAAAAATCAATTAGATTTTTCTTCAATCAATGAAAATTCACCAAGAACTTGAATATCTAGTGGTTTTTGATTCCAGAGACTAGTTCGAATATTTTTTTACTCCCACTGAATACTGTCAACTCACTCGCTCTTAAAACATCATTATTGTGGGAAAAAATACCGAATATCTGACATTTTTTCTAATGGCAACGTATTCGACAGATCTCTCATAACTGTATTTTTCTTTTTCAGGCTGCAATCCTTCAAACAGACGGCCGAATACATCTACAATCTGGAGCAGGAGAAGACGAGGCTTCTGTCACAGAATTGTCATTTGAAAAGATTGGTGAATCAGCACGAGGGTGGCGAGCTGCCCCCCAAGAAACGAAGACACCCGAGGTCATCTTGCCGACCAAAGCGTTGGAGGACGACAGTCCGGAACCTTTCAGCCTAATTCACCCTTACCGTTAACGGACCAGCGGCCAACAGTTCCACAAAATAACGAGAACCCCACCGAGATCAAGCGACAGCTAGAAAAGGTAAGTTCATTTAACCTTGATGGAGGCAGGACGATTTATTGTCGTGATGATATTATCGGACTTATCAACTGGTTTTTCGGATATTTGGAATGTTGGATTGACTGAGCCTCATTTTGAATTGTGAGAAATATTCAGCATCCAGAATAACTGTTTTTGTTCAGTTTTTATCATTAGAAAAACAACAGTTATGTAACCATGCAGAAATGACACAACTTGGTCTAATTCACCATTATGTTTTCTCTAAAATTGGAAAAACTCTCTAAGTGGACTTAAAAATTTCAACCAACAATCAACTATTTCTCTTCTATCCAGAAAAACCCCAAACAGAGCTGTCGAAGATAGTCTAAACTAGATAACTGAATCATCTTGTTTTCCTCTTTGAAATGAATTAATTTAAAATGGTCTCTCTCTTCTATCTTTTCAGGAGAGAAACCTACGAGTTCTCCTCGAGAAGCAGGTCCAACAGATGGAGGCTCCGCTTCTACGAACTTCAGCAACAGATCGCTCAGGGCCCAGTCTACCATGTTGAAGAAATGAAGAACTCGCCCTGCAACTTGTCACACCTGACAGTATACCCGTCGGTCACACGCAGACAGTCATGTGTTCGCCGGTACGTTCAAGGACGTATCGCCCGAACCCGAACCGCGTTTCGAAACCGAACAGCGGTTACCTTCAGTATTGGAGGCGGCAATCAAGGCTGAGCCTAAGGTAGAAGTAGAACGCTTGCCGTCACCCGCATTCCGAAGAATCGGCAACTCCAGACGCTTCCTGCCATGCAGGTCGCGGCAGAGTCTGGAGACCATCGTCGAGGCCATCAGACACCTCGAGGGTGATCACATGTTCGGCGATGAACCTCAGCGTCCCCAGGAGGTACCCCGGCGCTCACCACCAGGCCGGCAGATCACCTACACGCCGAAATGAACTCTTTCCTAGATTTCCGCAGCAGCTCGGCGCTGCAGCAACAGCAGTCCCGGCCAGGGGTCATTGTAGTAAAGCAGGCATCGTGATCCGCATCATTCATTACGCAAGCGCTTCTTTTCCGGCCAAGATAGTTTTTTCCATACTGATCTTGACCTTTAAAGAACGTATTTCACTAAACGCCGTTTAAAGTCGTTCAGATCCTAAGGTTCCCTTATTTCTTCGAATCTCAAGTGATTGCGGGTTAAAAATCCGCCTTTTGTAGGTAGATCCGTGGTTCTCAACTGCCCACACTCTTTTCTCATAGAAAACCTTGTGTGTTGATAATCTAAACTCGTTACGATGTCAATATCACTACTATGTATCATCATTAATGTTACAAAACTTTTCTTGTTGCCATGCATTTCTGGATAAATTTTATGAATATTTGGCTGTTGAAAAAAAACTGTATACATTATTTTATCGACTAAGAATCAAATTGAGTTATTACATACTGTTGAACGTGGCAGACATTTTCCCAGTGATTTGGATAGGAGAGTGGGCAGTTGAGATTGTCGGTTGAATTTTTGTATATGTAAAGTTTATCATGACGTTTTTTTTATTTCGTTACTTAAACACATGAAGTTTCGTTTATTTGAAACGCCAAAAATATATTTATCAATGAATTAGAATATGTAGTGAAATGTTTGTTTCCTTTATTTGTACATAATACTTTTAGAGATCCGTTTAGTGCGGTGATAGAGTTATGTATAATGATTATTATGCAATATTTGATATACTAGCACTCTTATTGAACCGGGAGTATGTTTCTTTTTTGTAATTTATTATTAGTCTGTTTTTTATCGTTTATTTTCAGATGTGTTTTTCGAATGACGCCCTCTTGTAAATATAGTCAACCAAAATTGGTATACGTATGATGAAGTTTTGAGAAAATATTGATTGTTTTTGGTTATTGATGAGTTAAGTTATGATACAGCGAAATCTACTTAGATACATTCAATTGAAAGAACTTGAGGTTGTTTGACGAGAAAAATTAAATTTTAGTGTATGGAAGGCAATAAAAAGAATTTTTGCTGCTCGAACCAAAGAACCGCTATTTTGTTTTTTGTTATTTCGCGATGTACCTCTAAGGTACGAAATGTAAATGCTCATTTTTTTTTGTTGTAACGAAATTACCTAGTCATTAAGGGTGTCAAACATTTTGAGATATAGTGTGTCCGATTGTATGTACCTAAGTACACTGTGTCACAACAGAATGAATGGTAAGCACAGCCCTTTAAAAATAAAAGTAATGATAGGTCCAAATTTTGGCGGAAATGGGGACAGTACTGAAATTCACCGGACTGCGATACTTGTCGAGTAATAATAAGTTAGGATTGATAGTAAGCAGACCAGTACCTTGATTTCTTGATTAATGAATTTTGGTACTTATAATAAGAATTGAAAATCCTTTTTTTTTTATGCGGTTGTTTATATTAGTAGATGCTGCAGCATATAGGTAATCATATGACATGGTTGAATAGAATTCTGGAAACATGAGCTGTCTGCGAATTTGCGCCAAGCTAAAGGAAGGAACGAATATCGGAAATTAATGATGCACTGAGTACAAGTCATGTTTAGTTCTAATTCAAAATCAAATATCTTAGAGGGGCGCAAATTAGCGGGTAACCTAAAAAATAGAGATAATGGTGGTTGGAAAACTTCGGAACTGATTGCATGTGCTCAATTTAATTCTAATTTTGGAGGAAAACTTGTATAAGAAGTATTATTGAATGCATTACAATATTTCAGGGAGTTCCTCTATAGATTCATACAAATAAATAAGCAATGGTCATAAATTTCTACCAATTAATTGGTTGTTCCATCTGAAATTGAAACTGGCCTCTGTCAACATTTTTATGATTGAAGCACTAAAAAAGCCAAAGCTGGAAACCTTTTTTTAATAAGAAACATGTGATCAAATTTTCATTAAATAAAAATAACAACTCTCCCTGAATTTCGATGACATTTGATTATACTAAGCCTTTCTTTTCAGAATAAAAATTGGTGTGTTCATATAACACCCGACATATTGAATTCAAAATTTTTTTTCTTGACTTTCAATTTAAATTAGTAGAATGAACATATTTTGAAACTCACTTTTTGAATGACGATTCAAATTCAACAATAAGTTCTCTGATATCAGGCCGAAACTTTATAACGGAAAAAATTAAGGTATACAAAATTAGGCATTGTGCTGTGATACGAACTAAAATTTAGATCGTGTTTTAGAACATTTGTGAATATTTAACGAGTGTGACACTTGAGCATTGTAAGGGTGTTTTTTTATACAAAGTAGAAAAAAGCTGGTTTTCACTTAGATAATTTATTATATTGAGGTGCTGGTCTTATTGTTGGTAGGAAAAATGTTTGAGAAAATATTAGCGTCATCAACATGAGGAAAAGAATAATACATCTGTTAGATGAAACTTTTGTAGGGTGCATCCGCTGGCGGTTTATTTCATGCATTTCTTGAATTGAAAAAATGGGCGGTCAATTTTGAGTATCCACATGTTACGCTATCAAAAATTTTATGTAAGTATATATCCGAAATATTCCTTACACGTTTCTCCGGAAATTTATACTGAATTCAAGATATGCTGTAAGTGTCGAATCACTCACAATATGCATCATTTAAATAGTAATTTCACTTTAGGCTGCCTGTCCAATGGACAGGATTCAATGAAACGTAGAAACAGGGATATTAACCAATCGGATTGCATTAAAATTCCGCGCAGCAGCAGTGGACCAATCCGATTGGTTACTATTTTTCCGTTTTTTTCCGCTCCGCTTCAAAGGCAGTCTAACATTGGTTATCATGCTGGTTGATCAAAACATTCGTTATGACTTAATCACAAACAAATTTTTTTTCTCCTCCGGAGTAACGTGTCGCAGAAGTTTTTGTGAATAGTGTATGTTTTTTAGATTAATTTCAGTGATCTGCAGGGTATATCTAGGGTAGTGGATGAAAGTAGATCAAAAAATTTTTGAACGTAGGTAAATATTTCTGGAAATTATATTGTACATGCTACAATATTCAGAATTGAACGACCCTGCTGTTTTTTGTTGTACAATGAAGACTGGGTGTAATATAGTAATAATATTAAGTGTGTTCTAAAGATTATTCAATAACATATTGAAATATTCTACTGTCTTACTGTTTCTTTTGTGATAAACTTTAAAAATGAAACATCTTTTCAATTTTGGACTAAATACACAAATTAAACCAGATCGTGTATTCTGATGAATGTAACAGTAATAAACACACCAAACTATTTATTATTCTGTCTAATTAGAATTTTTATGATGTGTTTGATAACTAAACTTTGTCTGTTCAAATGTCTTCCCTTCCATTAACTCATTACAGTGTGATAGTTATCAATATTCCAGACTTTTGAACTAAGTTTGAAGATAGTATGTTCTCTTGATATGTATATTCTTTGATTCTCTAAGAATTTTTGTCACTTGTTGAAGTTCTTTCGAAACTTTTTGAAAACTATTTTGAACTTATGTAAAAGGATTGGAGTTTGAATATAAGGACCATATCAAGAGTACAACTGGTGACCTTTCAGCAATTTAAAAGCATTTTATGCGGGAAGGCATATTCTTTAAATTCTTCATGTTTAAGGATAAGATAGGTACAGATAAGAAATTTGAAAATGTTAGAAATGTCACATACAGATTTACGTTTTTTTATGTTTCATATTATACTTGAAGAATTCTCATTTCCAAAATGGAAAATATAAATACTGTACTGGAATCATGGGCTAAAAAGCTTCTCTGTTTATGCTTGAAATAGCACTATATTATAAATATGTTCTTTCATTTCTAATTGTAGCATCAATCTTTTATAAAGATTGGTTCATATTTATAGTTAAGATTCCCCATTGCTCTTGTATGCCAACAATTTCGAGGAGAAAAGGAAATTATATTAATTTTCATTCACTTTAATGCACATTTTGAGAAGTAGGTAGAGGTATTAGGCTGGTTTATGTAGGAGAACATTAGAGGAAAGTTGACTAGTTGATAGTTTGTCACAAAATTCTGATTTCATAATTAATATTGGCTCTTTTTAGAGTAGAAATTGAAACATCTGATCACATATTGTGGCTGTGATGTGCATAATTTTTTACATTCCTGAATTTCTGCAGGGAGAATTTGATTTTAAATCAAGCTATTCAGGGCATACTATAGCAATGAATTCTTGTCTGATTTGACTAGCTTACATTTCAACTGAAACATTTAACCTCACCAATTAAATGATATAAATGTAGAGTGTATCTAGTCGAATATGTTGTTAGTGTTCTCGTCTGAAATCATTACATACACACTATTTGATCTTCAACATTGATTATATTAGTTGTGTGCCTCGATGAATCATACTTATGTTGTGTCGCTTGTATCATACAAAATTTAAATAAAATTAATGAAATACTTGGCGTTTTATTACCAATGCAAGTGTTAATGAATACAAATATTGAATTTATGGTTCTGGAAGGATAAGGAGAAGTGCTTTGAGCAATTCAAATTCTGAGCCTTCTTAACCACAGTGAAATGAATGTTCTAATGTTAAATCTGCTTGTGATAAAGGTAAAGATTATTTGGTCATCTATTAATCAATGAGTCTCATTTCTACCTGAAAAATTGTAGAGATGTCTGGTGTCTTGTTTGATGATATGTTTTTGGTAGAAATGAGAATCGCCAAGTTATAGGTAGGCATATCATTCAACATTTGTCCAACTTTGTATTTCGTGTGTATTCGACTGGGGATAAATTCAATTTTCATTAATAATGTGTTAAATTCTTCTGTTAATTTTTATCAATTGTTATGAGAATTGGCCAACCCATTGTTTTAATTGAAAAACTTGGTAGGTTAGGTTATATATCAAGGCATCAAGCAAATATAGCGAGGAAATAAAGAAAAGCAAACTTATTTGATAAGATGTATTGGATTGATGAGAAGAGATGTATTTTAGAAAGAAAATCCTAGAATGATAGATGGTCGACAACCAGAATTACGTAGAACGAAATAGACTCATACACCAAGGAAAAGGTAAAACTAGAAAAATATTTTAAATAAAATTGGAGTTGGCAAAGAAATAATCGATTGGATTGAATTTTGAGACTACATCTTTTCATCATCTTTGCTTGTAATTTGTATTCTTTCAAACAAATACATAATATACATACATATAGCAAATTCATTCAATTTTTTAATCTATTGATATTTTTTGATAATCTACTATAAAAACCATAATAGAGACATTCCTTAAATAATGATAGAGGTGGTTATTGCTGTGATGGAATTATGTTGATTATCTCAAATAGCGGATTCACCATTCTAACTTGTGATCATACGAGTTAGAATGGTGGATGCGCAATTATGACTTTTTCAGATAATCAACATAATTTTCAAAGTTTAAACAATTATTTAAACAATATCGTGCGTTCCGAAAAATTCGTGGATTATATTTTTCCCCTCGACTAACACAATGAAGCTGAACAAAAATAACTCTCGAAATGTGTAAAAGCATTGTTTAAGGATCTTAAACAATGGTAAAAGGCATAAGGAATTTGTGGTCGGTTTTCTGTTGATCAAATCTAGAAACAAAACTGTTTACTGTATCCATTCTATCGTCCCTTGCGAATATAATATAAATTAGTTAACGAATTCACCATAAAATCAACTAATTCAGGTAACATTACCGGTCTACTATTAACTCGGCAGATAGTAGTTAGAAGTTTTATGATAGTAAAATGATATTTCTTTGTAATTTTTCAACAATTTCTATTGGGTAAATAGAATTACATGTAAAGCCCACCTGTAATATTTAGTAGCTTTTAATATTAAATATTCTGTGTTTGAGGATTTCTATCTGAATGCATTCCATTGAAATTAATAAATTTGATGAAGCAGGAAATACTGTTCCTAATAAGGACTTTATTTGTGAGGCGTTATCGAGCAATTACTAACAAACTAATTCATAAAATTATAAACGGTTATCTACTTTATTTATATACAAATTAATTAATCAATACATGTTTATATAAATTTCGAAGCTATTCCTAACAACTTTGTATATTCAGCTCCTTTCGCATGAGTTTTTTCTTTGAGTATAGTTCTTAAGATTGTAGGTATCGTACATGAATTCTTGTTCCAATTGGGCTACCACTATCGTCTATCAAAACTAATTATTACTGTCAAACTTAGGTACTTTTGGATTCTGGTTTTGTTTAAGTCCTACCAAAATCCCCTTCTTTTTTTCTCCTTTGATGGCTACCAAGACCACATCGCCTGCAAATTTATATTAGGTTACTAAAGAACCAGTTGCAGAGGTAAATTTCAGAATGGATGTGTTTACCTATTTTTCCTTTTCCGGTCTTATATAACCATTTATACATTTGGGAGGTTTTCCTTCTGCCATTGCTCTTTTTCCTATTTCACTATTATCTACCACTCTCAACCTAGTCATCTTTTGGATATGATTTAAACTTGTAGACTGGTGAAAACTGCATATACTAATTGTATTTTTGGAAGGTTTGTGATTCGCCTGAGTATAGTGTTATTCATTGTTCAATAATTCAGTATAGTTTTATATTACAAGAATATAATATTGTTATGTTGATCAAAAGTGAGGTTAGTTCAAGGGGTGAAGTGTATAATTTCTTTCGAAGAATAGTGACATCTAGATTTAACCGAAAAAATATACTTCCAGTGTGATAGCAGGCGCCATCTGTCGGTGTTAATGAGACCCGTTGTGGTGGTCGTTGAGATCCGCTAGAGGGCCGATATTCAATCAGTGGGTCCCTAAACTCTAGTTTCAGATCAAGCACTCGAATGGTTTTTTGATAGTTTATCCATGTTTTCATGTATGACTTTTTCCAAATAATGTAGCATTTATTATTGAACATTACAAGACTAAGTACTTCAGTGTTATTCAAAGTAGAAAGCATGCCATTTTCTGGAATATCTATGCTTTTTAGAAGAAAAGTTGAAAAATTAAATTCTCAATAACCATCGGTTCCGTTTGCTTCATTAACAAACAAAGTCGGTATAATAGTTATTTAATCAACTAGGTTATTAACGACAGCGACTAGTGGCATGGTATAAGGAGGAAGGATCTCCTTATGTTCCTTACACAATGCTAATAGTCAAGATATATTAACGCTCAGCCGTGACAGAGTTGAAGAATTGAAGATTTGATATTTTTTATTTAGGATTTTGCATCATATATCTAGTAGTATTTCTAGTTTCAAGCAGAGAGGAAACGTTCTCAAGTTTTTCTCATACGATAGTTTGTTAACTTTAGTGTCTTTAGCTTATGAGAACTTATATTTTTGGCGATAACGATGAAACAGCAGCAAAAAACTATAGGTTTCACTATTGTTTAAGGAGATTTCTCCCAATGGTACCTTTGGATCCATTTTGTCCGGAACTTCAGAAGATATTGCAAGAGATTTCGGGAGAATTGAAAATAAATTATGCTATATTTGTAAATTTTGTACCAAAAATTCTTCATATGATTGATTTGTGTTGTTCACCTCAGATTTCGCTTCGCGAATGTAAAAAAATGATTACCTAATCCTGAAGAAGTGTAACATCTGCTCCGTTGATAAGTTGATCTGACGACAACCAAATTAGTCAGCTTCAGCTGTGAGTCGAAGTTTTTAGAGGTTAGTTATCTTTATTCGTTGTTGAGTGTTTGTGCAAATTTGAGAACAGTATTATGTGGTGAAAAGGAATTACAAAGTGCAGGACTTCATTGGTGAGTAGGAAATACATTATCATCAGGGTTTTTGATTTCAATCTTCCTTCGAAACATTTATTAGGAAAAGCCTGAAGTCTGGTCTCTATTGTTCCTATAGTTTTTCTCAAGTTTCTCCAGAAATTTTCATTATTTAATAATCAATCGGTCGATTCTACATTTTTGAAAAAAGTTTTGTGAGGTTGGAGTAATAATAATTTATTGTTATCAATCAAGAATTATTGATTTCGAAAAAAATAACAACAGATCGAAAACTAACATCTAATAATAATAATAGTTATATGAATAAATAGATTCTCGAAATATTGAAAATAACACCCAAAGCATAAGTTTATAGATCCACTATGATTTTCTAAACGTTTGTTTATGAATCAAATCAAACTAGTCTCATTTCGTTTTGGTGTTATATCGAATCAAATTATTGCCATAATGTCTAAAACAAAATCGAAATAGTGATACTACCATTACTTCCGAACATTTCAGTCATGACTATAGCGAGCTGTTCACTAATTAACAAGCACACGCTAAATGAAACACTTATTGCAATCTCAGGTTTTTTCAAATGTCTCTACCTATTTCCCAGGTTATCATCCTGAAAAAAGGATCATTAGATATTTGTGGTGAGATTTTGCAGTAGTGTCAATGAGTGTATATATGATTTTACTTACGGATAGCCGCGATAGCGACTGCATACAATTGGGTAAATTTTCCGATTTTTTTTGTTTCATATTCGTTAGACATTTTCTTTTGTTTGGAAGGTTCCAAGGAATATTTAATTGATGTAAGTAAACCCTTCAATGATTTATATGTTAGTTAAGGTTAAAGCCTATGTCAATAACTGTGTCAATAATATTACATCGAACAATGATTGACATAGGCTTTAACCTTAATTAATATATAAATCATTGAAGGGTTTACTTACATCAATTAAATATTCCTTGGAACCTTCCAAACAAAAGAAAATGTGTAACGAACATGAAACAGAACATCGGAAATATACGCAATTATGTGCAGTCGCTATCCATATATGAACATAATATACACTTACTAGCGACCCGCCCCGACTTCGCACGGATATCACATTATAAACCTCAAAACAACAGTACATACTTCTCCACTATTTAATGGATGTTATTATACATATGAACCTTCCTCTTGAATCACTCTATCTATTAAAAAAAAAACGCATCAAAATCCGTTGTGCGTAGTTTCAAGGATTTAAGCACACAAAGGGATAGAGAAAGCGACTTTGTTTTATACTATGTAGTGATTTCCTCTCGCGCCAAATATATAATAATGCCGTTTTCAGAGATAACCTGAGGACTCAAATAGAAATGAAAGATTCTGAAATATTGGGTCCTAGATGAAAAACTCTAGATAGCACCAATTACTACATCGGTACCTATATATGTGAAGATCACTTATACTTTTTGTTATTTCTTTGTTCATACGGATTAAAATTGTTCTTCTTATTTCTCAATTAATTTCAGTATGAATGTGAAGCAGGATGATATCATATCCAAAATTGATGCAAAAGTGATATGAATTATGTCAATGATTATCATACTGGGTGTCAATTACTATCGAAGTATGTCAATGACTATCAAATATGTAATTTCGACGAAATTGGTGTCTTCTCGAATATTCAATCGATATTTATTGAAAGTTTGATGGTAATACCAAATAGCAACATTCAACTACCTACTATAGTTCCGTATAATAACCATGCTGTTACAGTAAAATAAGGAACCGAATTCGCCTACTGAATGTATCCATGCCCTTAAAGTGTCAATCACATTGCTTTTACCCTATATGACATCTGACACAGTCAGTATATGAAATACGCGACAGAAATAATTTCATCAACTGACCATCGAATAATATCTCTTTTAGATTTCCATATTTCCCATGGGTCATCTTCCACCCTTCCATCTTTCAAACATCTCCTGGCTTGCACACAGAAAGAAGTGTGTGTTTTCGTCCGGCTGACATGTTATTTGACAAGTGCTCTATACCATTCCACACCTCAGTTGAATACTTGTCACCTTGAGATACGCTGATTCGAAAAGACAGCCCCACAAAAGAACCACACCGGGCATTAAACTTTAAATTCAACAAATAATAGTATTTATAGCTTTGTCCAGTGACAACATCTCTTTATATTTACACCTACGTACCCTCAACAAGGCATTGTCGAAATTTGGTCCATCAAATGACGAGCTTGGATCTATCCTAGATCGGATTCGGTGACATGATTTGGTTGTTACAACTGCTTAATGGTTGGATATTGTAAGCTGATACGAAAATACGAGTCTTTAATTGTGTAGCAAGTGAATGCTTCTTTTTATCGGGTCCATAAGATTATTTATACTTCGTCTCCGTAGAAAAATGACACCATTTATATTCAAATTGCTGCCTGATTAGAGGAAACTGGAGGTCTTTGATTCATTGAACAGTTTATTATTGTTGTGAGAATAATGGAGAATACTTTAATTATTACACTGTTTGTGTATTTATGAAGTGAACTTGCTGATTGTGAAATACCCTCTTGTTTTCATTGAAAAAATATGAAACAGTCAATATTTTTTTCTATTTTTAGAAAAAAGTGAATTGAAGGGCTGCCAACGCAGAAAAACTGATTTTACTTTTAAAGATCCAAAAAATGAAAACACCCTCAAATATGATGAGATCATCGGGCATTAAACTTTAAATTCAACAAATATTAGTTTATTTACAGCTTTTTCCACAGACAACATCTCTTCATATTTACACCTACGTACCCTCAACAAGGCATTGTCGAAATTTGGTCCATCACAATGACGAACTTGGATCTATCCTAGATCGCATTAGGTGACATGATTTGGTTGTTACAACTGCTTATGGTTGGATATTGTAAGCTGATACGAAATACAAGACTTTTAAATGTTCAGCAGAAGTGAATGCTTCTTTTTATCGGTCCATAAGATTTATTTATACGTAGCCTCGGTAGAAGAATGACACCATTTATATTCAAATTGCTGCCTGATTAGGGAAAACTGGAGCTCTTATTTGATTCATTGAACAGTTTATTATTGTTGTGAGAATACTGAAGAATACTTTAATTATTACACTGTTAGTGTATCTATTTATATAGTGAATTTGCTGATTGTGAAATACCCATTTGTTTTCATCGAAAAAATATGAAATAGTCAATATTATTTTCTATTTTTAGAAAAAGTGAATTGAAGGGCTGCCAACGCAGAAAAACTGATTTTACTTTTAAAGATCCAAAAATTAAAACAACCCTGAAATATAATGAGATCGTCGGGCATAAACTTTAAAGTCCAACAAATATTAGTTTATTTATAGCTTTGTCCACAGACAACATTTCTTTATATTTACACCTACGTACCCTCAACAAGGCATTGTCGAAATTTGGTCCATCCTAATGACGAACTTGGATCTACCCTAGATCGCATTAGGTGACATGATTTGGTTGTTACAACTGCTTACTGGTTGGATATTGTAAGCTGATACGAAAATACCAGTCTTTTAAATGTGTAGTAGAAGTGAATGCTTCTTTTTATCGGGTCCATAAGATTTATTTATACTTCGTCTCCGTAGAAAAATGACACCATTTATATTCAAATTGCTGACTGATTAGAGAAAACTGGAGCTCTTCGATTCATTGAACAGTTTATTATTGTTTTGAGAATACTGGGTATTACAAAATTCAATTATTACACTGCTTGTGTTTTTATGTAGTTCTGCTGATTGTGAAATACCCTTTTGTTTTCTTTGAAAATATATGAAATAGTCAATATTATTCCTTTTTTTCAAGAAAAGTGAATTGAAGGGCTGCCATCGCAGAAAAACTGATTTTACTATTTAAGATTAAAAAAATTAACAACTCCTAAAATAATGATGAGATTTCCGCGTATACCTATACGTACTATTATTCTCTAATGTGGAAAAACCACATATTTAATGACATTGGATAATATCCAGAATTTATTTCATTTGGTAAACACAAATAAAAGATATTCACAAACATGAACATGAAAATCATAAACCTACTTGAGAATACCGAAAATGAAAGTTTTTTTCAGTTATACCTATAGCATTCCTCTGGTGTCCAAAAATAACAACACGCATATAATTCGAAAAAATGCGAAATATATTTACTACATAAGAGCACCACTGAATATTCCACGATAGGAGCCTACTTTTCAATAATATCAATTAAATAATAATAGAGTATTTACTCTGTACTTCCCTTCAATACGTCTCCAATAAGGGTTAGATTATTAACATATTTCACGATTATTAACGGGGTCAATTCAATAGAAAAGGTTAATAATGAATTTTCGCAAGCTGAGTACATTAAATGTTCGATTTTTCTTAATATGAATCAGTAAAAAAGTTGTTCTAGAAAATCGCTGAATCACTATTAGCGAGGTTGCAGATGATGTTAAAGAGGACGAGAATATAACAAAAATAAAATGAAAAATAATTTACGGGTGATCTGAGGTCGGGAAGTGGAAGGGGTGAGTTTTTAAAGGTAAAAAACGATTTATCTCGATTTCCGGCAAAACTACAAATCCTATGAGAAAAAGTTAAATGACAAAGTTGTAGGTTAATAAAGAGACCTACAACTTTTTCAATTACACTTTTTTCACATAAGCTCAAAATTTATCTGAAAAATTCGAATAATCATCTTTTAGGTTTTTTATTTCCATCTTAGGTATGCAAAATTTTTATTTCACGAAATTTGATGAGAACTTATCTTTTATGTCCTTAAGGCACTGTAATTTTTTTGATTCGAAATATTTATTTTTTCACCTTATTTGACTTGATATCGAAAAAACACCCTAATTCTCGCGTCAAAATATCAGCTTTTTAAAAAAAACTCGGGAATTTTTGTTAGGTGAAATCTCTTCTTTCTGATAATGTAAGAAAATATATACATTAATATAGTAATGTTCTCAGAAACCCCCCCTTAAAACCCTATCTTCAATATTCACAACAACTATTTTCTCATGTTCCTTGCAGTCTTTATGATTTATGGAATTTTTTTTTATCAACGTCACATATGTATAATCTTTTTCAAGTAATTATTAAATTAATATCAAGTGTGAATTTTACTGTATAGCTCAAAATTGTACCGGGGTTTTTCACTATAATTTGACCCCCCTTCAAACTTTGTTACCTAAGGAGATACAAAAATGTTTCGCATAAAAGTTTCACGAAATCAACTGAGGTTTTTTGATATGAGTCCAGAAACTGAAATATATACAGGGTGACCAACATATTGATGGCAACTTAATTTTTTCAATGGAACTCCTTGTATATTTTTCCATATTTGGTTAGCTCTTTTTTCCCTGATTTCGAATATGTAACATAATGTTTAGTCTATCTTTCTTATTCTGAGCACCACATGGTTTGAAATTTCAATAACCATCAGGCATAGCGTTCTGAAAGTTCGTGAATATTTAAGCATTGTCGATTGAAAATTAGGGTGTTTTTTTCGATTCCACTTCCCGACCTCAGATCGCCATAAATATTTTTTCCTTTCAGTTTTGTTATATTCTCGTCCATTTTTTACAAGTTTAATGGTACTATATTTTTTTTCATTTTTTCCCATTTTCAAAATTATGGACCCTGGTCTATAGGTACTTGAAGGGGACAAAATGGATATCGCTGAATGAATAAATACATAAAAAAATTCAAAATTAACCTTTTTTTGAAAAGACCAAGTACACAAACATCATTCTTTATAAATCAATAATGCGTTCATACCGCAACCAAAAAAAAGTCGTACAGCTATAACCACAAGTTTTTAGTTATTTAATCAACTAGGTTATTAAACACAGCTACTAATGGTCAAGATATTTTAACGCGGAAGCGGAGCGAGACAATTAGTTTCTCGACTAATAACCGATTTGATTACAAGACTTTTCCGACGATCTCAATATGAATTGTGTATGAATTCTTGATTGAAATACATTCTCCTTTAGCACGAGACTTATATTTGACATAATAAAATTTCTATGTATCTATGTTCCAGTAGAGTTTTGACATTTCTCGTAGTGCTTCTGAATACTTTGTGTACGGTTGCCATGAGGATTGCACATTGAAATAGCCAAAATTGAGCATTGAAATGAGTCATAATGATGAATTTCGTACAAATTAAAATCACCTTCTATTTTGAGGTCGACGGAAAATTTATTCTCGAAATAACCAATAAAGAAAGGCATTCCAGTTTATATTAAGATGAAAGGCGACATCCGCAGAATAATATTATTATGAGAATATATGGGGCTTATGATTCAGCTTAAAACTTTGGTTTTCTGAATTAGCTCCACTATTCCATAATCGTCGACTTTATTATACGATAAGGATTTATAGGATCGATACAGTATAATAGGAACGACTTCGAAATATGTGGTGAAATCTGAAAGCATATAGAAAATTATTCAAAAAATGAAATCTGTAAAAATAAATTATTTACAAATAGTATATTATATTATAAGGATTAAAGTGCATATTTTTACGAGCTATATTTGCAATTGCGAGGCGCAGCCGAGCGAATGCAAAATTGCGAGTTAAAATAGGCACTTTTAGTCCGAATAATATATACTATTTTTTCTCCAACCAAGTCAAAATTACAGTGAATTGGTTTTAGTCAAAAATCGTTAATAATTTGGTTATAAATTTGAACACATACTAATGACAGTGATTGTCAAGTAGACGTCAAATGCAATTACTTTTAATCCAAGGATTAAAAGTGTTGCTGAGTAACGAGTGAATTTTTGTACGATAAGGGAATTTATGACTTTTGCAACTGAAAATAGTACAAAAATGTCAACATTTTTTGATGGTTGGAGAAAAATTAAATTATATGGTTCTGATGATGCGATCCCCTTAAAATTTTTCATGAAGATTCAGTATATCAATCTCTATTCACAGAATCGGATATACTGTTATGGAAATATAAAGATTTTGCTTTTCAATATTCCAATTGAATTTTCGAAGGTTCTGTTGAAACTATGGCCACTAAATTTGGATGAAAATTCAGAATATCGATCTCCATTCACAAAATAAATTTCACTCGAATCGGATATCTTCGGAGATATGAAGTTTTTTTCCAATACTCAAATTGAATTTTCTATGGTTCTGTTTACACTATGGCCACAAAAATTTGCATGAGGCTTGTTATTGGCATCTTGCATTTGGTCACAACATTTCATTCTGAATGGTTTTGTATTTTCTGAGATATTGAGGAACAAAAATTGTGAATGGCCATATTTTTATGGAACACCCTGGAACACCCTGTACGATTTGTCTGGTTAACGAACTCAACCGAACCATTTGGAACCCGAACTCATCCTAAAAATTTCAAGTCTCTATGACAATCCTTTCGAAAGTTATTGTGCTAACGGATGGACGGACGGCAGGACCGCCCCACGGACAGGATTGAATTTGACTACGAATTCGTCATCAGGCAGTCTACCCTATCGGTTGAGACCATTTTCGACTCAAAGCTCGAAATTTGGGCAAAACGATATAGCACTCGTTTAAGTAGAAGAAGCGCTCAAAAACAGTTTTTTTATAATTAAACAAACTTTTTTAATTTTTTTATTTCTAATTAATTTGCAGAATCCTCAAAGATAAAATGGGACTATCAATTATTGTTGATTTCATAAAACGCTTTCGACATGGCACATCCTGTACATGAACCATGGAACACGAACCTGAAAAGTTCGAAACCTGTAGAAGTATAACGTTTAAAAGCAGGAACATTATTGTATGTAAACCTTTTTCGATCATTTCGTGAAGTGACTCTTCACAAGTGAAATTACATGCATGCATACCTCGCGTCTTGGGCTATTGAAATTTCTAAAAGCGTAAAGTTTAAACATCGCATTCATCCCAATTCTTATGGTTTTAATCCAGACCATGCCAGCGAATTTTTTTAATGACGAATGGCGGACTCTTCATTCTCACACGGATCTGCAAACTAAAATGCAGCTTCCATTGAATTCGAGAATTCCTCCCAATTAACGATCCGTTTTTCCGTTTTTGTGGAAATGGAATAATGAAAAGAGTGAAATAATTTGGAGGAATTAAGATTTACTGCAGATATGGAATTTTTCGAGTTCGTTCACTCTGCTTTCGACATAATGAGGTGAGTTTGAATTGAATAGAAATGATCCAATATGGGAGATGTCGGTTATGGGAGAAATCTTTAATTATACGAATTGATTCCCTGATTCAAATAGCAAAAGGGTTCGAAATTGGTTATTCTACTATCAATAATTATTTTCTGAAATGTAGTAGAACCGAGAGGAGGTCCTAAAATTGTTGAAATGGAGGGATATAGTGGTGTTCGCTTAGTGTTATAATACTTGAAGACCCTACACTAATACAGGCTATTCCAAAAAGAGGTGTTATTTCGATATTCGAAGAAAAATGCCATTTTTCTATATGAATGATCGGATGTTTATTCCATTATAAAGAAGAAGCTATGCCGTTAATAGTGGAAAATTACATCAGGCAAATGACCACCACGACTACGCTTACACGACCATATCCTTTTAATGAAATTTTCCATAACCAAATTGCAAAGTGGCTGCCCTATGTCCTCGATATCCTCACGAATTCCATCTTTGAGGTCTTGAATCGACGCTGGCTATTGGCGTTGACGTTATATTTTACGTGGCCCCAAAGGAAGAAGTCGCAAGGTGTTAAACTCTGTGTTAAATCACAAGATCTCGGTAGCCAATTGTGATCACCTCTTCGAGAGATAACACAGTCCGAAAACTTTTCCGGCAAAAGATCAATGATTATGTTGCTTGTGTGGCACGTAGCGCCGTCTTGTTGAAAGTGAATGTTGTCCAGATCAATACCATCCAATGTCGGCCATAAAAAATTATGAATCATCTCTTGATAGCGCAATCCATTCACTGTAACTGTTGCTCAAGCGTCATTTTCCAAAAAATAACGTCCAATGTCTCCGCCGGACCATAATCCGCACCAAACAGTCACATGTTGAGGATAGAGAGGCTTTTCAACGATAACTCTTGGGTTTTCCGAGCCGCAGATGCGGCGATTTTGCTTGTTGACAAAGCCACCGAGGTGGAAATGGGCCTCATCACTTAAGATGATTTTTGGATTAAATTCTGGATCATTTTCATGCATTTCAACGACCCATCAGCAAAGACACGATGTTGTTGATGATCGGCGGTATTGAGTTTTTGTGTTAACTGAACTTTATAAGCCTTAAGACCCAAATCTTTATGCAAAATACGGTTAAATGACGTTTGTGGAATGCGTTATTCCAAAGAACGACGAGGAAAGGACAAACCTGTTTTCATTTCAATACTTTCGGCTGCAGCAGCAATATTCTCGACTGTTCTTGAGCGACGTGCACGGGTTTTATTCTTCACATCACTTACTTTTCCCAACAGCTCGAATTTTTCCACCAATTCCTTTATTGCGGTCCGACAATGCGCTTCACGACGACCCAAAAATGTTATAGTTTCAGGAACTGTCTCTGCCAAATTTTCACCATTTTTATAGTGAATTTTAATAATTTTAATGCGTTCTTGAAGCGTGTATCGTTCCATTTTTATTAATGATGTAGTTTCTACTTGTCAGATGTCAAAATACTAAGTATATCCGAATCCGTCGTTTGAAATGTTGTGTCTCATCAACAGCCTCAAAAAACTACCCCTAGAAATACATTTTGTCAATTTAATCTAACCGTTTCTCATTAGAAGAAAAATATGTTAATTAATTTTTCATCATCTTAAGCTCTGGTCCCATTCGAATCGAGAATTCTTTCCAATTAACGATCCGTTTTTCCGTTTCTTGTGGAAATGGAATAATGAAAAGAGTGAAATAATTTGGAGGAATTAAGATTTACTGCAGATATGGAATTTTTCGAGTTCGTTCACTCTGCTTTCGACATAATGAGGTGAGTTTGAATTGAATAGAAATGATCCAATATGGGAGATGTCGGTTATGGGAGAAATCTTTAATTATACGAATTGATTCCGCTGATTCAAATAGCAAAAGGGTTCGAAATTGGTTATTCTACTATCAATAATTATTTTCTGAAATGTAGTAGAACCGAGAGGAGATCCTAAAATTGTTGAAATGGAGGGATATAGTGGTGTTCGCTTAGTGTTATACTACTTGAAGACCCTACACTAATACAGGGTTTTCCAAAAAGAAGTGTTTTTTATTCGAAGAAAAATGCTATTTTTCTATATAAATGATGGATGTTTATTTCATTATAAAGAAGAAGCTATGCCGTTGATAGTGGAAATAACATCAGGAAATGAACATCACGACCACGCTCACAGGACCATATCCCTTCAATGAAATTTTTTATAACCAAATCTCAAAATGGCTGCCCTGTGTCCTCGATAGCCTCACGAATTCCATATTTGAGGTCTTCAATCGACGCTGGGCTATTGGCGTTTACCTTGCCTTTCACGTGGCCCCAAAGGAAGAAGTCGCAAGGTGTTGAATCACAAGATCTCGGTGGCCAATTGTGATCACCTCTTCGAAAGATAACACGGTCCTGAAACTTTTCCCGCGAAAGATCAATGATTTCGTTGCTTCTGTGGCACGTAGCGCCGTCTTGTTGAAAGTAAACGTTGTCCAGATCAATCCAATTTCGGCCATAAAAAATCTCTCGAAAGAGAAATTCACCGTAACTGTTGCTTCAGCCTCATCCTCGAAAAAGTAAGGCCCAAAGACTCCCCCGGACCATAAACTGCACCAAAACAGTCACACGTTGAGGATAGAGGGGCCTTTCAACAATAACTCTTGGGTTTTCCGAGCCCCAGATGCGACAATTTTGCTTGTTAACGAAGCCACCGAGGTGGAAATGGCCTCATCACTCAAGATGATTTTTCGATGGAATTCGGATAATTTTCATGCATTTCAACGACCCAATCAGCAAAGACACGACGTTGTTGTTGAATGATAGGCTGGCTTGAGTTCTTGTGTTAACAGAGCTTTACAAGCCCTAAGACCCAAATCTTTATGCAAAATACGGTGTAATGACGTTTGTGGAATGCCTAATTCCAAAGAACGACGAGGAATGGACAAACCTGGGTTTTCTTCAACACATTCGGCTTCAGCAGCAATATTCGCGGCTGTTCTTGAGTGACGTGCACGGGTTTTATTCTTCACATCACTAACTTGTCCCAACAGCTCGAACTTTTCCACCAATTTCCTTATTGCGGTCCGACCAGGTGCTTCACGAAGACTAAAAAATGTTTCGAGTTTTACGAACCGTCTCTGCCAAGTTTCCACCATTTTTATAGTGAATTTGAATAATTTAAATGCGTTCTTGAAGCGTGTATCATTCCATTTTTATTAATGGCGTAATTTTTACTTGCCAAATCTCAAAAAATGATAGCTTTAAACGTGACATCTACCGAAATAGCGGGCTATTCAAAATAAAAAATTTTATTGGAAAATCCTTTACATTAAGGTGTCCCAAGATGTCCCATATAGCCAATATCTCAGCTCTCAGACAAGGTAGAAAGTTCAAACAATAAGTTTTCAAATGATATCAGAAACCCGTTTTGTTGTGTCTGATCAACAGCCCCCAAAAAACTTTCCCCAGAAAGACATTTACTCAATTAAATGTAACCGATTTCTCATTAGAAGAAAAAATATTTTGAAACAATTTTTCATTATCTTAAGCTCTTGACTCCATAGAAATCGAAAATTCCTCCCGATTCAAGATCCGTTTTCCGTTTCTTCTGGAAATGGAATAATGAAAGAGAGAAATAATTCGGACAAATTAAGATTTGATGCAGATTTGAAATTTTTCGAGTTTATTCACTTTACTTTCGACATAATGAGGCGAGTTTGAATTGATAAGAGATGATCCAATATGGGAGATGTCGGTTATAGAACTTTTGAGATTCAGAAATCTCCAATTATACAATTGATTTCCCTGATTGAAATGGTAAAGGCTTTAGAATTTCAGTCTAGTTATTTTAGTTAATTACTTTCTGCTTTCTGAAATGAGGTAGATAGGTACGAGGAAGGATCCAGGAAACTATGGAATGAAAAGGATGGATTGAGAACAAAGGTGCTCGCTTATTGATATCATACTACTTGAGGATTTATCACTAATCACTAGCAGATTAACCTATCTGTGGAACCTATGAACAATAATTAATTATAACATTGAATACCTGAACTATATAAATCGGAATTAATGCAACTTTTATATTCTACAGGAGAAAACATAAAAGTATAAGGGACTCAACCAAATTAAATTAATAAAAAAGAAAAGACCTGAGCTGGTGCTTTTGAGTATTCGTTTATTGGTGGAGCAATAATGCTCTTACCTCAAAATTTTGTATAGGACTGGAGATTATTTTTAAGTATATGAATGCAAAATGACAGTACAATCGGGATTAGGAAATACACTTTTTCGTTAACTGCTTCCCAGTTAAAAAGTCCAATGGATTCAAGTCCGGTGAACGGGCCACGAGATTGGACCAGAACATCTGATCCATCTTCCGGGAAAAAATGTTATCAGAAAAAAAAATTTCCAGAGAAAATAATTTTTCCAGAAGAAATTTTTCCGGAGAAATTCCTCTGAAATTTTTTTTCTGGTAACATTTTTTTCCCGGAAGATGGATCGGACGTTCTGGTCCAATCTCGTGGCCGGCCCGTTCACCGAACTTGAATCCATTGGACTTTTTAACTGGGAAGCAGTTAACGAAAAAGTGTATTCAAAGGCAATCGAAAATAAATTTGAACTACGGCAGCTACAATTAAACAAGTATTATACCATTTTAAATCCTTACTAAATGCGCCAACTTTTGAAAAAACATGCCAAACCTACGTAGTACATTTTTTTTCAATACAGTCAGTTGAAACTAGGCAATTGTTTATTTCGATTTTTTTTTCTGAGAAGTGAGCCCTATTGTTATGAAACCTAGAGTAGCTGGTATCAAAATTTTGCTTACAGTTTAGACAAGCATTATTCAAGGTTACACAGCAAAGAAAAAAATTGGAAAAAGTTGATATTTGTGGCAACAGGAGCGAAAAGACTGTCACAGGGTGTGGAATTTTGCGTGTTTTTTTAAATGCGCATTATTTTAAAATCATGCAACTTAGATTTTTTTTATATTTTTCTGACAACCAGCATTACTTGTCTTTTCACCCGGTCCGGGTTGATGTCGAGTAATGGGACACCCTGTATACATAAATATAAGGTTGACCTGGAAAAAAATAAACTTTACTTATTATCACTCCTTCCCTCTAATATTTCAACTTCACCGTCCTCAGGAGAACCCTTGTCAGACCAGTCCAGATTTTTCACGCTTGGCAAGCATAACGAAATACACCTTCTAATAGGAAAAGCTCTCTCCTAATGATAATACCTCATACCGTGCCAGACCTACTCTCCAGAAGAAAGGATTGCAGGTAATACGTCATCCGGCCCCCGTTCTAATTCGTTCAAATTGTAAATCTCCATTAAGCCATTCTTTTTCACGCCATCATGGAATACGAAGATCAAACACGAAACGAGAATCCTGCAAGCGCGTATGTGCGCTCATCTGAATCAAGAGATGCGCCTCCAGTTCTTTGTCAGAAGATCTACTCACTGTCCTCTTCTTATTATTCAGCGTATTATGCAGATTCGTATTCATTTGCGCAGATCTGAATAGGATCCTAATGGAGATGGATGAGTGGTCCTGGCGGATATTAAAATTGCTGATGCCTTGTGTACAGACTGATCCGGCAGACTCAGCTTTTTCAAGTGAGCAGATTCGTGAATATCGATGAAGAAGCTTGTAACGGCTTCAATCCTATTCGTTTTATAGTTTGAGAGGAGCTAAGGCCATTATAATTCGATAATCTGGAGTTCCCACCATGTTGGGTTGGGGGACTTCTTTCGCTTTTTTCCAACATCTGATGTAAAGCTGGAAAATTGTAGAAAGCCTGTGTCAATCGATCTTACAATTTTTCAGATAACTGGGGTACGCTGGTCGATTATAATGGTCTAGAATTGCTTAACATTCATGAAAATATACATATTATAAAAAGATATTTCGTATATGGTCTGATCCATCAAGGTAGATATCTATATAAGGTTAACCTACCTGAGATGACAAGGCCAAGCTAGACATGAAAATAATAATAATATAATAATAAACGATGGCGAGGATGCTGTGGTGCTAAACCATTAGGTTCTTAGTTGGATTGCATGCGGAAATATACGGAATACGAAAATGTGTTGAGTTCGACATGTCATGGGACTTCCGGAAAAGCGATATAGAGGCGCACGACCATCTAAGCTGTATTAAGGCATTGATCTCTAGCTCAATTATATCATAAAGATGATGTATGAGTGTCTAGTAATCAGGAGAAACAAGGAATCTGACAATATTGCCAGAAGAAGGACTTCACCAACCTTTATAGGTGCAGATAGCGTTCGTGTCATAAAGAAGAATTTTCGAGAATGGAGGTATTCTACAAAATTTCAACAAATTCCTCAGCAAGTGTAGATTCATCTAGGATCTTGCTGAAGCTCAGCAAGAACAGGCTGCACTTTCCTAACGAGTTATTGTTGTCTTGGTAGGTAAACACCAGTGAGTGAAGATTCTGTGGGTAAGGGAAGGAAACTTCGGATCTACTCACTGTCCTCTTCTTATTATTCAGCGTATTATGCAGATTCGTATTCATTTGCGCGGATCTGAATAGGATCCTAATGGAGATGGATGAGTGGTCCTGGCGGATAATAAAAATTGCTGATGCCTTGTGTACAGACTGATCCGGCAGACTCAGCTCTTTCAAGTGCGTCAGATTCGTGAATATCGATGAAGATGTAGCTTGTAACGGCTACAATCCAATTCGTTGATAGTTTGAGAGGAGCTAAGGCCATTATAATTCGATAATCTGGAGTTCCCACCATGTTGGAGGACTTCTTTCGCTTTTTCCAATATCTGATTCAAAACTGGAAAATTATAGAAAGCCTGTGTCAATTGATCTTACAATTTTTCAGATAACAAGGGGTACGCTGGTCGAATATAATGGTCTAGAATTGCTTAACAATTTATGGAAATATATTATAAAAGAGCTATTTAGTATATGGTCTGATCCATCAAGTTAGATATCTTTACAGGTTAACCTACCTGAGATGACAACGCCAAGCTAGACATGAAAATAATAACACTACGATGGCGAGGATGCTGTGGTCCTAAACTATTAGGTTCTTAGTGTAAATGTGTTCGAGTTCGACATGTCATGGGACTTCCGGAAAAGCGATATAGAGGCACACGAACATCTAACCTGTTATTAAGGCATTGACCTCCAGCAGAATTATTTCAAAGATGATATATGAGTGTCTAGTACTCAGGAGAAACAAGGAAGCTGATAATATTGCCCGGAAAGGATTTCACCCCCCTTTATAGGTGCAGATAGCGTTCGTGTCATATAGAAGAATTTTCGAGGATGGAGGTAACAGACTGAAATCTTCCTGTACTACAAAACTTCAAAAAATTTCTCAACAATTTAAGTGTAGATACATCTGGGATCTGGCTGAAGCTCAGCTAGAACAGGCTGCACATTCTCGAGAGTTTCCTAACTAGATATTGTTGTCTCGGTATGTACCTTCTGGGAACACCATTGAGTGCAAATTCTGTGGGTAAGAGGAGAAAACTTTGGAACACCTTGCAACGAAAGTATTTAGCCATCGATTACGAACGCTTTTGCACGCCATCATATTGAATACGAAGATCAAACACATCTGAGTCAAGAGATACGCCTCCAGTTCTTTGTCAGAAGATCTATTCACTGTCCTCTTCTTATTATTCAGTGTATGATGCAGATTCGCTTTCGTTTTCGATAATTTGAATAGGATCCTAACGTAGATGGATGAGTGGTCCTGGCGGATATTAAACATTTCTGATGCCTTGTGTACAGATTGCTCCGACCGACTCCGCTTTCAAGAGTGTGGAAAGTTCGTGAATATCGATGAATAAGCTTGTAACGGCCTTCATCCTATTATATTCGTTGATAGTTCGAGGAGAGCTAAACCCATTTTAATTCGATTATCTAAAGTTTCTATCATGTTGTTTCTCAGAGGAAAAGGGTATGCTGATCGATTACTATGCTCTAGAATTGAATTGAATAACTGTTATTTATCTGTATATCGTTAACCCACCCCAAATGACAACACCTGTCAAGAAATGAAAAAACTGAAATGACGTTGGCGGCATCTTGTGATGTCCATCACATTCTTATGCGTATTCCAAGCAAATATACGTGAACATGGGTTTTGCGGAAACGTCTGTAAATGAATGCGAGGGACTTAGAGAGATGATTCCTGAATGAAAATAAGCAGGGGTAGTTTATTTAAATTTTTTTCGAAATCGACCTCCCTTCATAGATACAGCCTCTGGAGGGCCATGACGAGATTTGACCAGATTTGAAATCATGTTGTCGAATAGTTTCATAATTATTGAACTTCACATTTCACATGACCGTGCCAAGCAGAGATTCTGAATTTTTCTCATTAATTGATTCTTTTTGGTTTCGAAAATGAAAAAAACACAATTTTTACCTACAGGATGTTGAAATCATACGTTGAATAATTTCGGGCTGCGTCTGCATAGGCAGGAGGCTTGCTTAGCGCCTAGATGTTTACTTGGATAGTCGCTAAGCAACCAGATAGGACCATGTGATTAGTGCGGCACATCGCGTACATTTCAAAACGTTCTTTTTACTGAGCTACTAAAAAAATGACTTGCTAGGCTCTAGGCGCTAAGCAAGCCTCCTGCCTATGCGGACGTACCTTAAGAGTTAAGTATCAAAATTTTAAATTTCAGGCATAAGATGATATCACCCTGTATATCCCAAACGAAGGCTCTCAATAGATAGAAACCTCTTGTTGCGAGTCCTCCTTGATGTACTTGATTCATGGTGTCCGTTTGTCGCATTCTCCCCGAAACGCCCTGTATTTTTCAAAACTATGAAATGAAATTGCACGAAACTTCATTTTTTCGAAAAGAGCAGCCTTTATAATATCATTGGGTTGTTCTAGATATCAGATAGCGAATTTATCTGCAATTTTTTTTAATCTACTGTTCTGAGAGCTATACAAAGTTTCATATTTCGAGAACCACCGTGTAAGGTATTTGTAGTTTCTTGAATGGGTGTTTATTGGAATAATTGCACATATTCTCTACATTCTGTATTTTCATTTCGAAGCTTCAAACTCGAAAATTCTCAACATAGAAGAGTCAGATATATGCATTCATAATAGAGATCAGCAGATCAAGAGCTACCAAAAATGAAGTGATGTATACATTTCCTATTTAAAATCTTGTTCGAGCTAGAGCTGATTATTGGAGCACAGATTATTTGAGATTTTTCAGAAGCTTCACTCCATAAAATCCCATGGTCTTCATTCAAAGCATGTTGAACAAGCTTTGTGTAAGTATCCCTCTGTTGAGTTATAATATTGTATGTTCTTTGATGAATCAAATCTTTCCTACAAGCTCTGAATGAAGACCATAAGATCCAAAAAAGAAAAACTGAAACGAAGAAAATTAAAGAGAGTAGCTTCCATGTCAATTACCGAAAATCTCATTAGTCAACTGTCTGTTAATCTCAAAACGATCTTGGCTCCAATCATAAAATCCAATTGGAAAAATATCAAATAAATTAAAATGAATCACTCGAAAAAAGTCTTTTGATCGTTCCATTACAAAGTTGAGGGTTACCTATACATTTTTCATTAAGTGAGAACATCAGTTATTGTGCTTCACAATATGAAATTTGGACATATCTTAAATCCGAAAAAATGCTTTTCGACAGATTTGGCTACCTACCTGTCCTCGGATTCTTCATACGAGTCATTTAATAACACTTCCAGCTCAAAGTTTGAAAACAACCCTAGGAAAAAGCGCAAAAATCAATTTGCTTGTTTTTGAGAAGCTTCATGCTGAAACTGCTTGAAGACATCGAACGCTGAAAAAATGCTTGTATTCATTAAATGCAGTTTAATGTTATGTTAATTCATCAATATTAATTAGTTCTTTCAGTATTCGCTCTATTTCTCAAAGTTAATCAAATAAAACCATCCCCGAACAGAAGTTGATACACAAAATATCTTCAAGTTGAAAGCCAGCTTACTGCCATTCATATCTTCACGACGTACATTAACTACCTACAGCAACCACCAGGCTCTTAGTCTTGGATTGTCAAAACTGACAAGGGCCATCTCATTCAATCCTCAATTTTCCCATATCAAATTAGCCTCACTTGTTTCAGGTAATACGTCGGATTCCCATACGAACAGATGTTCTCTTTATGAAGATCTCAATCGTGAACTGAACATGTATTTATATAGTTATGAAATTACTGTATACAATTTGGTCTGGGCAGATTGAGGTGTACATGTCGAACTTCTTGTGGTATGAATGGGCTTTGTTCGAAGATACGTGTCATTCAGGTCGTTTCTTTTGTGGTCAGTTCGGGGAATTGAGAATCGATGGGAAATATACGATTTGGTCATTTTTGTGAAGTAGTGAGAGGATCATTATTCACATTACTTACCCGGTTGTCGTATAGAACAGGAACAGAGTTTAGTACATTTGCGACGGACTGAAACAGGAACAGAATTGCCATATTTTGCTGCAACAGAAACAGAAACAAAAACGAAATTTCATTTGAAATTTCGCTGAAAAAAATTGTATTGTCACTGTTTTGGGCAAAATGCAGAATGATTCTGATCGAATTGTAGCATTATTTGCTGCAAATAATTATTTTGAAGCCAGGTGGTTGCTCTCATCCACATCCACATAAATTGTACCGATGGAGGGAGTTCCATAGAATAAATATTCTAAAGGGCCTCGTCTGAAATTTGTAACGTCGGGTAAGTGCGCCGTTTTAGCCCATACACTTCGTTTTTGCGGCAGTTTTACCCGACCGTTTTTAAAACGTCGGGTAAAAACGGCGTAGAAGAACGAAGTGAGTGGGGCCCATAAGATAATGTATGTCTATGATAGGAGATAAAGATGTCCTATAAATCTTTCTGAAGGTTTTAGTTACTAATTTCCGAAAGAAAATTATTTACGTAACATTTTAATTTCACTAATAGAACTTTCTTTCGATTAATAAGCATAAATGACAAACCATTTTTAGGTATAAACAATATCTTAGAATATTCATTCTATGAAACATACAGTGAAATGGAATGAAGAGTGATCATAAGTACTTGAATTTTTTATTTTTTCCGAGAAAAGTATCGACTGTATCGAAATTTTGCCACATACTTTTTTCTCCAGAATTGAATGGGAAGCCATAAGAGAATTTTATTTTTCGAAAATGTATCCCACGAAAACCATTTTTGATGGAAAATCATAAGGGGTTGGTATTTTCAACCCCTAAAGTTATGGGATCAAAAACATTGTGCGAGTAACACCTTAATGAATCATATTATGTATAGTTTTATGACTCATGTTTTATAGGACTCCTAAAAAAAATTAAAAACTATTAACTCTTCATCGCCTTCAAAGGCTGTATCTTGGAAGGGAGGTCGATTTCGAAAAAAATTTATATGAACTACCCATGCTTATTTTCATCGAGGAATCATATTGGACAAACTTAACGTCCCTTGACTGTTTGAATGAAACAACATAAAAAAGCATAGCTCAATTTTGAGATACAGTCAACATGCTCTGAATTAAGACCACAGGACTAAATGGGATGAAGCATCCTCGATTGTTTCCTGAGGTCTGACATTAATGAGAAACATTATAGTGGCGATATTTTCTTTTCTGAGAATGAAGTTTCTAAACTGTATTCCTGACGACGGCTGGTGAAGGCTGGTCTAAACTTTGAACAGAATAAGTAAATGTGATGGAAATAGCCCACATCATATTATATCAATAAGTTTCTGGAAACATAAATTACAACTGCAGTAGATGATTCTTTATTTTTGATCATACAGTTATACAAAATACAATGTTTACATTTTTGGGACCAGTTTGACAATTTGAAAATCATTCAGTTGAGGACATTAATGTAATAGTTACATGCTTAGTTATCGATAATTACTGAATATAAATGTGTGATTGTCTTTATTCAACAGAAATATTGTGCTTTTTTTTCGTTGCGAACACAAATTTTCATCATTTCACCAATTTTCTTCCGTTAATTTAGAAGTGTGTAAACACTTATATCTTTTCATCAAAAGCTGATTCAGTCAAAGAAATTTTGCTTGCACAATAAATTGAAGTACGTATTCATTGGAAGTCTTAGGCTACGTTCAGATGATGAGCGCTCAACGCGCGTTTTGCTAACGCGCGTTGAGCGCTCATCATCTGAACGTAGCCTTATACAAAAGCATATCTAAAGTTTGTCATACACGATAATATTGCATTGTCTAATATTCCATTATTCATGTAATTGAATACTACTAAAGTCATCTACAAACTATGAAACACTATTCATTAGAACCGCTGGAATGTAGGTGGTATTCAGAATATTCAGTACCTATTTCTGAATATGCTGTCATTCAAATCCGCAGAAACTAGACCATTCATATGAAAAATTAATTTCGGAAACCTTTCCTTGTCCTTGGGAACATTATGATATCGTTTCGTCGAAAAATCTGTAATTTTCGAGATTTTTTTCAGTTCATCAGCTGTTGAAGAATCCGTGGTCGAAAGTGAATCTATTCAATCTTGGTTGTCAAGTTATTACAGAA
Organism: Propylea japonica; assembly: GCA_013421045.1. Classification (NCBI taxonomy): domain Eukaryota; kingdom Metazoa; phylum Arthropoda; class Insecta; order Coleoptera; family Coccinellidae; genus Propylea; species Propylea japonica. The sequence goes on along the minus strand of CM024241.1, from coordinate 13,132,186 downwards.
TTGAATTTTTCAGGGTAGGTTAGGTCGATAAACCTAGTCGGTCTAATATTTTGAAATCTATGCATTTTTGAATTTGAGTTAGTGCCTATTGATTTTTTTGTGCGCTTGTTCATAAGGAAACAACGCGCCTTATTTTTCCTGAATGTTTGTAAGTTTCCTATTCGATAGTGGTCTGAGACGACTGGGTAGGATCACTGATGAATAATTTGAGGTCATAGCTTATTATGTCTGTTCATCCGTACACTCTCAAACTTTCGAATGGACTAAGCTGTGAAACACTCAGGGTGAAGGTGATGGCAATATCCTAGATGAGTTTGTTAATATAACGAATTGGTCGGGTTGAAATGAAATTTCAAGTTACGAATATTTCAGAATTAGAACTCTGATCGACTCAGAATTTTATATTCATCTGCTTAATTTCAAGAACAACATGATACAACAGCTGGTCGAACTTATTATATTTTCAGGATGGAATGCTAATCTTATATGTAATACCATTTCAAACGTAGCCACAGACAACATTTACATGAAGTTATCTTTAAAATGTAGGTGGCAAAGGCCAAGTTATCAATTTCAATGAAAATTTTGAATATTTCAAATTAAGTGTTTCGAGCTCTGAAAATATTCAGACTGTTTCGTTTATTTATTTATTTATTTAGGAATAACAATACAAACAGGTATTTCAACCCAACACAGTACTCATAAATTGACATTTAAACATACAGTCCTGTAGGCTAAACCTAAGTATAGTGTAGTTACATAAAAAAAAGATTAATTACAAACAACGCATAGAAAAAACAATGAAATGACATTGAAGGGATGTTACAATATTACAATGAAAAATTGAGCTTCAATTTTTTTTAGATTGTGCGAAGGAGACATTGAAGGGATCTAAACTAAAAGGGCTTGAATTGAATGATTCATGATTCTGCATATTGGTGAATTTTGGGTGACATTTAATCTTCGAAAGGGTACAACAAACATCTCTTTAGATCTCAATTTTCTTTCTGGAACCTTAAAATGTATAGACTGGAGAAGAAAAGGAATCGAAAGGACTCTATTCAGTATTTTATATAGCAAACTGAAATCGCTAATTTTTCTCCGGTCTTCTAAAGTGAGCATACCGAATCTTAGTTGTGCTTCAGAGTAATCATGATTGACAATTTGGAAATTATTTCGATATGACAAACATCTCAGAAACTTATGCTGTACACTTTCTAACAGTTTAATATGACATTCATTATGAGGATTCCAAACCGACGACGAAAAACTTAGCCTGCTGAAGACGTTAGAAACAGTTCGACCCTTCAACGAACCAAACCGAATAATTTCTTTCGAGAATATGGTCGGACAATTTTTGTGATCTCGGAATGTTCATCAGTGAGAGCAACCTAGTCAGTCAAGACCCCTCATGGCCCAAAATTCGAAACAGAATTCAGCTTTTATTCATATTCGACGACGATACGTTCAATTTCAATCGGAATTCGAATGATTTCAGATAAACTTAACAGTTTTCACGAATCATTTATGAAATGAATTCGGATGATAGAAATTTTGAGAAAAAGCCCTGAGCAGGTGCTTCTGAGAGCTCGATCTTTGGTGGAGCAATAAGACTATTACCTCAAAATTATTTGGGATTTGAGATGGATACCAAATATATAATTGCAGAATCTCAGCACAATCGGAATTTTATTCTGAAAATATTTAAAAAAATGAAATATGTAAAAAAATAAATAATTACAAAAATTTAATTCTATGGTTCTGATGATGTGATCCCAAATTTCGCATGAACATTCATTCATTTCATTCTCAAAATAAATTTCACTCGAATCGGATATCCTGATATGGAAATATAAGATTTTTCTTTTCAACATTCCAATTGAATAGTCTATTGTTTTGGCCACAAAATTTTGGAATTTTTCATGAAGCTTATTGTAAGCATTTTGCATATGGCTGCAACATTTTATTTCTATTAGTTCGTATTTTCTGAGATATTGAGAAACAAAAATTTTAAATGGCCACATTTTTTGGAACACCTTGTACGATTTGGCTGGTCAACGAACTTAACCGCGCCATTTGGGGACTCGAACTCATCCTGAAAGTTCCAAGTCTCGAGGACAATCCCTTCGAAAGTTATTGTGCTAACGGACGGCCCCACGGACAGAATTCAATTTGACCACGAATTCGTTATTAGGGAGTCTAACCCTATCGTTTGAGATCATTTTCGGCTCAAAATTCGAAAATTACAGACATTGGACAAAACGATATAGCACTAGTTTAAGAATAACAGACCCTCAAAAATCAGAATCGTACTCTGAATTTCACCTCCAAACTCTTTGGGTGATAACTCCGCCCTGGTGAATATTTTCAATGGATATTTTTTTTTTAATGAATAATTTCGGTAAACCCATAAGATTCCAGAATAATTAAAATGATATCAAACAAGGCATCAGAATCGGCATACATGAAATTCATACACCCTTTTCCTTCGCGCAAAGTTGTTTCTCCGACTGTACCTCCTATTCAGCCATCGCGCCACTTACTCCATCTCTTTCCTTGAAAAAAATCCTGGTATTCCCTATCTCCTTCTCCCTCATCAACAGGAGCGGAGGGACGACTTCGATTCGAGTGTCTTTCATTCAGAAACTGCAACGTTTTTACCCCGCCCTTCCTTTAGGCAAAAATATGTAAAATACAGAAACGGACCACCGTTTTTGTGTATGCCGAATGTCAAGAAGAAGGCTCTGGAAGGGAGAACGCGCCGCCCCTTGTGGACTGAGGGGAAGTCACCCCCAGCGGGAGGAAGCCCATTAACTAAAGGGGAGACCGGAATTAAGGGTGTTTTTTTAATGGAAGCCGAGCTATCTCGGATTTGCGGTTGTTGCAATCATAGGAGAGGGGTTTTTAAGGCATGTGTTGGTGGTGTTTTTTGGTTCAGTTGGGAACAGAATTTTTAAGAAATGTAGGAAAATGATGAAAATTGTTCTCGATACACTGAACATCTACTATTTTGTGTTCTCAAATTATTTTGAATTAGTATATATATATTCTTTTGAATTGAGAGCTAACAAAATACAATACATGAAACAAAAAAGTCCCTAATTTTGAATTAGTAATATAATACAGTGGAACTTCCCTATAACGAAGCACTAAATCCGCAAAAAAAATTGTTATACGACTTAAGCACTTTCTTTCAGACATTTTCGTACCACTTTCATACTAGCGTAATGATTATGTTTAAGGTCGGGATTTATTACGTAAGTCCTGAAAAAAATCAGGAAAAACCCACCCCTATACCTTCTCACCAATACCCATTCAAAGAGTGATGTTCTTTGAATATTTAGTTATAGAGAGAATTTACTTCGTTTTATAGAGGGTGTTTTAACATGGAATTTTTATTCTAGGTGCAATGTCTTGTACGAAATTCGTTATAAAGAGAAATTCGTTAAATATACAGATGTTCGTTATAAAGAAGTTCCACTGTACCTATATGTGAATTGAGGGAAAATATACTTCAACCTCTTCGAATTTTCATTTGAAACATAAGATATGATTATGATCTCTTCAATAAACTATAGATTATCTAATAGTACTTTTTGAACTTGAATCGAGTGAGAAAGCAAATTTCTGAATAGGTCACATAATGAACGTTCTATCTTTATCTGATCAGAAATTTGCCATTGAATAATTTGGGCAAGAGAAGTGCTGAATTTTTCCGCTTGTCTTATTTTCTTATTGTTCGATGAATATAAAGTTTCACTGCTTTATAGCGTAACCATAATAGTCAGTTTTATTACAAGAAGAATAATATCAGATAATGATAATAAATATGTACATTGAAAAAATCGAATTAACTCATTACCTTGGCAATTGTGAAAACTTGTGAAATATCCACAGTTTTAAATTTTAAAGCTTTCTTTATTTAGGTAAGAATGTGAACCTTAACTGTAAGCCCTTCGACAGACACAGTTTTTAAATGGGAATCATATGCTTGTATTGTATTTCCCATCATATTGTGTCTGTACAAATTACTAGTAAATAATTTATTTTTTTTTCTCCTTGCTGAACTTTAACTTTGAATCAATCCTATTTTCAGCTAGTCTGGAAATATGCCATACGCGAATGAATTGTTATTTTATAGAAAATGATTCATTTCACCTCCTCTTCGCATTCTTTAATGATTTCTGTTTTTTTTTTCATCTTCACATGAATAATTTGTTTAGCCACGACTTCCATATAATCTAGCCATTTTACGTATGTGTGCTTGGCCAAAATAATATCCATTAATCACAAGTGATTAATGAGATATTAATCACTGTTATCAGATGCTTCATAGATTTAGCTTTGATAAAACATTCTTTAAATTGGTATTTCTTCAGTATTCTAAAGTACTCCAACTAACAAATATGGGTAATGGGTATACCTTGTCAATCTAGGGCCAAATCTACTTTTATTAGGTATATCCATTAAAGCATTTTTCATTACAAAATATACAATGACCAGTTCTCCAAAAATTTCTCATTTGTCATAGAAGGGTCTTGTCGCGGTTGCCAAATGTTGAAATCTTCAAGGAATATATTCAGTAGTCGTAGATAAAGTATAGCCCGCTGATTCGGGCCACTCGCCTACGGCTCGTAGCCTAAACTTCACCTCAAGAATAATAGCTATCATTATCCGCTCGTTGCATAATATACTATTTTCATTTTTTGAATTATCCGGATACTTCTCCTTCGTTTTTGTTTGAAGCAGCAATAACCTGTTATTTTTTTGCATCTTGCACTCAAAGTTCGCACCTGCATATTCTCAAGAAGTTTTTAAATCATCTGATGAATTGGTGTTGTATCTGTCTGCCAGTTTTTAAAAAATACTCTACTTGGGAAAACACACTGTGCTAGTTTTGCCCTGCTATTTCATTACAAAAAATCCACATTTTAATAATTTGTATGGAGTAGATTTGCCTTTATAAGTAGATGTTTCTTTTGTTGCGTATTATGTTTTGACTTTCCTGGCATCAATTATATGGATGGATATGGAAAAATTGGACTGTCAACTTCAGAAGAGGTACATTTTCCATTGGTAATGATAATCGATCGGCAATGACAGTTTTTGTGTCAGTCCCCGAAATTATCAGTTGTAATTTAACTAGTGCAATGAAAATTATCGAAAATTTTTGGGAAATATGCTCGAATGCAAGTTAAGTTGAAAAAGAGCACGAGTGCGCGGAGCGCTCGAGTGCCTTTTACAGTTTAACTTGCATGAGAGCAGATTTGTCAAAAATTATCGATTCATTTTCATTGCAAGAGTTAAATTTAATAAGAAAATTTTGTGAATCCATCAAATCGTATTGTGTCGCTGTAAGTTGCTGTCACATAGCCGTTACTCTAATAAGTAATAAACGTTCATAATTACGTCTCCATTTATTTTAAAGGACCTGATAAATTTGCACAAGTGCGAATTATCGATAATTTGCACTAATGCAAAATTATCGCCTAATTGTATGCTCATTGGCTAAAACAACAATAAAAAATCAGTCGGAACATTGTTGTCTGTCGAATTTGACAGATGAATAAAATTTTCAATGCAGTTCATGACATAATTTTATTGGAACGTTGAATTGGACTAAAACGTTTAAAACGGATTTCTGAAGCCCTGAATATTTCAAACGAATGCGTTCATCATATAGTTTAATAAGTTTGAATGTTGAAAATGAGCGTGCAAGGGTAGAAGCATCGCCTTCGATCTGTGTTAATTGAGAGCGATGTAGACTTCTTAAACCGAATTTTTACTATGGATTAAACTTGAGAAATAAAGCAACAGTCGATGGAATGGCGACATAACACTCTGGTTTTCCAAGATCCGATAAATTTCGTGTCCAAAAATCTGCTGGAAAATTAATTTAGAAAACAATAAAATGATGAAATATTCTAAATCTATTGTAATATTTCTTATATATTTTTGAGAACACATAATGAACATGTTTGATAACAATATTAATGAAATTAGTAGAATTTTTTTCTGATGAGTGAACTTTTTCTCTTAATCGTTAAAACTACTGATACTGGTCTCCCAAAATACTTTCTGGATGAGAGATGAAAACACGCCTTCCTCGAGTTCAATATTTGGAAAATAAATGTACGAAACTATATATATCGAAGCTCACTGGCGTCGTACCCTTTCGAACTGCAATAAAGAAATTGGTGGATAAATTCGAGCTGTTGGGACAAGTTAGTGATGTGGAGAATAAAATCCGTGCACGACGCTGAAGAACAGCCGTGAATATTGCTGCTGTAGCTGAAAGTGTTGAAGAAAACCCAGGTTTGTCCATTCCTCGTCGTTCTTTGTAATAAGGAATTTTTTATGGCCGAAATTGAAAGTATTGATCTGGAATTCGTGAGGCTATCGAGGACATAGAGCAGTCACTTTGCGATTTGGTTATGGAAAATTTAATTAAAAGGATATGGTCCTGTAAGCGTGGTCTTGGTGGTCATTTTCCACTATTAACGGCATAGCTTCTTCTTTATAATGAAATAAATATCCGATCTTTTATATTGAAAAATGGCATTTTCTATGAACATCAAAATAACACCTCTTATTGTAAAACCCTTTATATAAATTATTTTGAACTATCGAAATCGTATTATCAGGTGGTCAATTTTTCAGTACATTGACTATGTGAGAAATCCGTAATTTTTACAACCTCGTGATGTTGACAATGCTTAAATCTGACGAGACATAAAAAACTCGAATTTCCATTTCACACAGTATTAAGATTAAGTGTCAAAATTTCATGGCATGACGACTCTTCTCTGAAAAAGTATGGACCCTAAGGACCTGATTGGACTGCCATTTTGTTCGTTCAAAATTTTGACGCCCTATTATCTAATAATATGATTATTATCTCGCAATCAACCGAAATGCGAACTCAACTATCCGTGAACGGTTACAGTTCGCTGGAGCACAAACGAGCCGATTATATTCCTATTATGCCATTTCGACGATTTAATCTTAGTGTTAGTTCAAATGTGGAGAGGGATTTTCATCACGTTTTCTAACGAACCAAAAAAAATTGCTGCTGTTGCTTCATTCCTCGTCGTTCTTTGGTATTAGGCATTCCACAAACGTCATTACACCATATTTTGCATGAGGATTTTGATCTTAAGGCTTATAAAGTTCAGATAACACAGGAACTCAAGCCGAGCGATCATCAACAACGTCGTGTCTTTGTTGATTGGGTCGTCTTTTGCGGGAAAAGTTTCCGGACCATGTTATCTCTCGAAAAGGTGATCATAATTGGCCACCGAGATTTTGTGACTTCTTCCTTTGGGGCCACGTGAAAGAGAAAGTCTACGCCAATAGCCCATCGTTGATTCAAGACCTCAAAGAATGAATTCGTGAGGCTATCGAGGACATAGGGTAGCCACTTTGCGATTTGATTATGGAAAATTTCTTCAAAAGAGTATGCTCCTGTAGTCGTGGTGGTCATTTGCCTGATGTTATTTTCCACTATTAACGTCATAGCTTCTTCTTCATAATGAAATGAACATTCGATCATTTATATTAAAAATGACATTTTTTTTAATATCAAAATAACACCTCTCATTGGAAAACCCTTTACTATTCAGAGAAGATTTCATCGATTTGTGAATGTTAATAACTTCAAGCAATGTGCTAACCCATTGTTTTTGTTCCACACATAATATTTGTTTCTGTATTTTTCTCAATTCGACTTGTTCCTGTTCATTGGCATCAATTTTAATTGTTGGAACTAATAAGTTTTGAATTACCGAAATTGTATCATCAGGTAGTCATTTTTTCAATACATTGACTATGTGAGAAATATATCATTTTTACAACCTCGTGATGTTGACATTATTGTGCTTCAATTTGACGAAAACATAAAAAAGCCTCTAATTTTCATTTTACACAGTGTGAAGTGTCAAAATTTCATGGCATGACGACTCTTCTATAAAAAAGTATAGACCCTAAGGACCTAATTGGTCTGCCATTTTGTTCGTTCAAAATTTTCGACGCCCTATTATCTAATAATATGATTATTATCTCGCAATCAACCAAATGCGAACTCAACTATCCGTGAACGGTTACAGTTCGCTGGAGCACACCGAGCCGATTATATTCCTATTATGCCATTCGACGATTTAATCTTAAAGTTCAAAATGTGGAGAGGGATTTTCATCACGTTTCCTAACGAACCCAAACGAATTCGCCGCCGGGCTCCTTGGGATATTGCCGCCATTTTGTGAATGCACAAAGGCATTTCGCCGCTTCATCTCACACTCTGCAAGCCTTTCATCATATTAAATATTATGGCGGTAAATGAATTAAGTCATTTTGAGGTATGACTGTGACGTGTTTTGGAGAGGGTCGACTTTTTCCGTGAAAGGGTGGAATTAGAGGATGCTAGAAGTGCACTGCTTCCTTTGAGTGAGATTAAGTATTTGTAATTATTTCATCATTCTACTTTTTCCCGTGAGAGGAATGGAGATGTACGTCTATGATGTCGATGATTTCGCGGCTTCAGATGAAGGGCGCAAATGAGTACTCGTATGGATTATCGTTGAAGCTGGAAAATTATATGCCAACGTACTGCCATTTGTTCCGACACTGATGAAGTATTCTTTTCGATGGAGATGAATATTTTTTTATGTCATTTGGTAAGCTATTAAATGTGGAAAGACTAGAATACAACGGTCCAGATCGTCCGATCTCTGTTCTTGTTCTTTTTTGGTAGAAGGCATCCTTGTTTCTTGTGTTGTATTTCGTGATGTTTATGTACCCTTTGTAGTAAGCATTGACTCTTTAGTTGTTCGTTTTCGAGTTTATAAACTAACTTGCACTGTTGTAGTTTTTATTAATTTATCAATTCTCAAAGGGTAATCATATGGAAGATCATGAAGACACTTTATAGCTTTGTTCTGAGTCTCTGCAGTCTATTCAAATTGAATTTGGTAGTTTTGGACCCTATTACCGATAAATAGGACCAGCACAGATTGGAAGTACGCAAAGTAAATTTGTTTTGCTGATTTTTGGTTCAGGTAAGATTTAAATGCCTCAATGCGCCTACCAGTGGGTTGAGCTGTCTATTATGAGATAGTATCTGATCATTTATGTTAATGATATTATAGACAATCATTTTTTTTTTGTGAATGAAGACTCTTATACTGCATTTTCATGCAAAATTTCGTGGCCATAGTGTCAACAAAATCATAGAAAATTCAATTGGAATGTTGAAAGTAGAATCTCTTTATTTTCATAACAGGATAACCGATTCAAATGAAATTTATTTTGTGAATCAAGACTGATATACCGATGTTTGTGCAATTTCAAGAGGATCGCACTATCAGAACCAAAGAATTGGATTTTTTTAAGAATTTATTTTTCACATATTTCATTCTTGAATAATTTCTAGAATATAAATCCGATTGTGGTGAGATTCTGCATTTATATACACTAGAACTTTCCTATAACGATTGTCTGTAAAACGAAGTTCTCTGTATAACGAATTTCGTACAAGACATTGCACCTTGAATCCAAATTCCATGTTAAAAACACCCTCTAAAATGAAGTAAATTCTCTCTATAACAAAATATTCCAAGAATATCACTCTTTGAATGGGTATGGTAAGAGGTATAAAGGGTGGGTTTTTCAGAAATTTTCTCGAACTTACGCAATAAATCCCGACCTTAAACTAAATCATCACGGCGGGCTGAGAGATTTTTCTGAAACAGTTTTAAAATACACCCCTAGCTGTTTGGTTTCAATCTAACCATTACGCTAGTGTGAAAGTTTTAGCGAAAATGCCTAAAAGGTAGTGCTTAAGTTGTTGAGTGAATGATAAACTTAAATTTATCAGTGAAGTCGACCGCGACATTTCCGACTAAGGAAACAAATTTTCTGTATAACAAAATTTCTTTATAACGAATTTTTTTGTGGATTTAGCGCGTTCGTTGTAAGGAAGTTCCACTGTACTTGGTATCAATCTCAAATCGCATATAAAATTTGAGGTAATAGTTTTATTGCTCCACCAAAGAACGAGCGTTCAAAAGCTCCTGCTCTGGGCTTTCCTCAAATTATTTTTTGCATCATATTCAGACCAAACCGAATAAAATCTTCCAGTCGAAACTCGATTTCGGGTTAAAGTAACTATCGAGAGAGTTCTAGAAATATTTCCGAACTCTCATGGGAAATTGCAAGCAGAGTTTTCCTTTTGCAATACCCCTGAATGAAGCGAAACTCGAATGTATTCAAATATCCCTAGTGAACAGATTTCATATGTTGATGCGGAGAGAAGTAATTTATCTGAAATCTACCACACCCGATACTTTCACAGATGGTATGAAAATATCCAATATTTTAATATACTGGAAATGCTCATTATGTAATCGTTGATAATAGTTGGGTGTTTTCATTCGTAAGAATCAAGAAAAAAATGATGTATAAACCCAAATAAATGTCAGAGGTTACCTTTCAAATAAAAAATTATATCTCCTACACTTGTTGCCGGTTCATTTATTTTGAATCTTTACTTTCGATTTTAATATAATTATATTACAAGACATCCCATGATAAATTAATAGGTTTCTTCTGTTTCTTCATTTCATAGTAACATACCTGTAAAACATAGAAAATGTCAAAAACAATCCTTTCATTATTATAGCCACTATTGCATTTGTAGTAATCAAGATATTCTTGCACATTATAAGGTTCACATCTCATTATAAATGAAGATAAATTTCGAATGAAGAGCTTGTCATTGGATATGGACGAATTGTTTTGGTAAAGCGTTAAATATTTAATGTACATATACATTACATTATGCTCTGTGAGAGTGATATTGTGTATGGATACATATATTGATCAACCTGCCTAGTTGTGATATTTTTGTATTTAAATTTATCAAATAATTCTCTCTGTGTTGTATGAGAAATTTTATACAATTTTAAACATAAAGTCCTGTAATATTATTGGTCTGAAAACACCCTTGCAACGTCTGCTGTATTTCATGTTGAGCATAGATCTTAAAGCCATTTCTCGTTCTCTTAAAATAGTGCTATGCTACACTAAGTAACAATAAATCGTCGAAAATATATAGTTAAAATAAAGTTGAGAATATTATTCAATTTCATTATTATACTCCTTGAAAAAGTACGCGACTGAAATGATCAGAAGATGTTTTAAAGAAAAAAAAGTTATCCATTGGCAGTTCTACAGATATTCTTTTTAGGAGTACAGCCATATAGTCCATCACCATTATACCTATATACCTAAAATTATTTAATATTACATATTTTCTACAAACCGTTTGGTAACTGATGAGGTTTACTGCCATTTCATAATGATGTTAATGGTTATGGTCAAGTTAATGTTAAGCTGCATTGTTAAAGCTTAAATAATGGATACTGTTCACAACATGTTAATGTTGAGCGCATTGTATTTAATATTAACATCGTAGCAACATTAACAGTAACGTTACCATTGACAGGCAGTTACTCCCAGAAAATTATATTTCCATGAATTCTAACCTTATGCGTCTATACTGATAATATTTTCTTCTGAATGATCTGTAGAGACTTTTTTCTTGAGGGAGTCTCAGCATTTTGCGACATCTCCTCAATAATATCACACTACACAAAAATAAAAACTTCCAGTCTCCAGAAATTACCTATTGAAACTATTTGTGCGATGGTTCATTCGAAAAGATACTTTGAAATTTCTTTCGAATATCAAGAATGTTGTTACAATGGTTAAATGGAATCAGTTTACCACGTGGTTTACACTGATTAATTGCGAAGATTCTGGTTCCCCAAATAGAAACTTCGATTATGCAACCTCTACGATAGATGTCATCAATTAGATTTCAATCCGATATGAAAAAAAAATCCGATTCATGTCACAAATATGTTTCGATCTCTTTCACAATATTTCTAGATCTTGAATCGTTCAAAAAGTGATAGATAACTCCAAAGAAATAGGGAAGATTACATACATAAGCGTTTTTTCAGAAACATGTTTATGAAAATATCCATCCTTTGTTTTACTCATGATCAAGCTATGTCTCTTCAATAATAAACGCGACTTTGTTTCACGATATTGTATTCTTCGATTTGATATCTAGTCATTTTGTATTATGAAATATGACTTAATACGACGCCATTTTGTTTTCATCATCCAATGCCTTTATCTCCGAGCATAACCTTTAATTAAAAGTCGTTTCATAAACTTACGCGCGAGAATAATTTTCATAATTTCAGGCGGTTGAATGAATAATTAAGAGAGAAGTACGCCTGTGCATCAGTGCACTTTGCTCATTAAAATAGCAATTAGAGAAACCTCTGCAGCGATCAAAAAGCCCGCGAAAAAAATTGCTCTCTGTAGGTATTACTACTGAAATAGGACGGTGTTCAGGTCCGTAACTGTCAGACTTTGATATCATTCAACATTTATACATATGGGTACAACTTCATGATATACAGGGTGTCTGTAAACAAATGCTAGGGACTTTGGAAGATATTCCTCTATGAAAATGAGCAGATGTTAATCACGCTTTTTTTAATCCCATAACTTTTTTATTAGGGGTTGAAAATAACAACCCCTTGATGATTATTCTCAAAACTGTTTTTCGGGAATAGATCTCAAATAATTAATTCTCCTATGGTTTTCCATTCATTCTGGAGAAAGAAAGTGTCTTGAAAAATGTCGATACGTTGATACCAAATATTGATTGTATAGATGGAAGAATTTAATTTTTTTAAGTAGGCTACATGATTTCTCCACTTCCTTATACACAGTTTTTTATCTCATTTGAGTACCATCTAGTGTAATGTCATTAGGAGGCATTATTTTCGATCTCTCGTTTGAAACATTATACAATCCGTTTTTTGGCATTAAATTTAAGCAATTTACTGATCACCATTCTTTCACATGTATCAGGGTGTCTGTAAACAATGCGAGGGACTATGGGAGATGATTCCTAGATGAAAGTAAGCAGGGGTAGTTCGTATAATTTTTTTCGAAATCGACCCTACTTCTAAGATACAGCCTTTGGAAGGCGATGTGGAGTTGACAGTTTTTTTCATTTTTTTAGGAGTCCCGAGAGGAGTCCTAAAGAACACTGAGTCAAAAAACTATACATAATATGATTCATTAAGTAGATGTAACTCACACAATTTTTTTGATCACATAACTTTATTATTATAACAACTCTCTATGATTTTCCTTCAAAAATTGTTTTCGTGGGATAGATTTTCAGGAAATATGATTCAATTCAGAATTGAATGGATTTCCATTCAATTCTGGAGAAGAAAAGTATCCTACAAAATTTCGATACAGTCGATACTTTTTCTCGGAAAAATAAAAACTTACAAGCTGTTATGATCACTGTTCATTCCATTTCATCGTATGTGTTCCATAGAAGGAATATTCTAAGATACCTATTGTATGTCTATGGTGAAAGATGAAGAGTTCTATAAATCTTTCTAAACGTTTAATTACTAATTTCTGGAAGAAAATTATATCCGTAATATTTCAATTCCACAAATATAACTTTCTTTCGATTAATGAGCATTATTGACAAAACCAATTTTGAGCATAAACAATATCTTAGATTATTCATTCTATGGAATATACGATGAAATGGAATGAACAGTGATCATAACTGCTTGCAAGTTTTCATTTTTCCGAGATAATTATCGACTGTATCGAAATTTTTCAAGAGACTTTCTTTCTCCAGAAATGAATGGAAAACCAAAAGAGAATTTACTTTTCGAAAATCTATCCCACGAAAACAGTTTTTGAAGGAAAATCATTAGAGTTGTTATTTTCAACCCCGAATAATAAAGTTATGGGATTAAAAACATTATGTGAGAAACGTCTACTTATTGAATCATATTATGTATAGTATTATGACTCAGTGTATTTTAGGACTCCTAAAAAATTAAAATCTGTCAACAAGTCATCGCCTTCCAAAGGCTGTATCTTGGAAGGCGGGTTGATTTCGAAAAGAATTCATATGAACTACCTCTGCTTATTTTCATCAAGGAATCATCTCCCAAAGTCCCTTGCATTTGTTCAATCAAAATTAATTTATAAATTGATAGTTAATAATATTTTTTGTCGACCTCCAATTGAAGGTGTGGTTAACGTACACGAAAATGTTTAATAACCATTTTATTGTCTAATTTCTACTATTTCAAGGTGCAATTTTCATGGGAAATCGAACATAAAGTATTCCGAGCAAAACAAGTAAGTAAATCTTACAAGGTAAAATTCATATTAAGTATGTCAATATTTGTCTTGTGCAAATAATACCTAATGTATTTCAATCAAAAATTTATACTCAATTCATAATGCGGTCCATGGAAAAAGTAATCAACTCGTTTACTAATCTCGTAATTAATGAACTAGTTGATAGAATAGCTATTTTTATGATTGAAGAAATAATTTTGAGAATCCATGACCCATTAACTATTTGCTCGTCCGATATTCAGTTTCTAACGTCTATAGGATATTGCCCTCAGTAAAGTTGAGAACATGGTTTTCCAGTAACAGAATTTTGACCAGTTTTTTAATTTCAGACATCTTGAAGTGCATAACCAAACAAAAGTTTTACTAATAATAACGCAAGAATCATTTTCGTAGGAACTAAGTTGGGATTTTTTCTCAACTTTTCAAGTTTCGAAAAGAAAACTATTTTAATTGCTTTCAAAAAATTTGTTGTATCAAGATTTTTTCATGTTCGAATATCATCAACAGTTCATCTAGAACCAATCCATATTTCTTCTTGAGATCTTTCCGAAGTTCTCCATTTTCAAGAAGTTAACAATTTTATTGTATTCAAGTAAATTGCAGTTTATGCAAAATAAATTAACATAAATTCATGCTAATAATAAAAGCATAAGATCAATACAGACTCAATGTTGAGATTTATCTGAATTTCCAAGTTTCCAAAAGCTTGTGACTAATATGATTTGAATGCCCCGAATTTTTGTTGTTTGCAATTTCTTCTTTGATTTTGTTTGCTATTGTTTTGATAATTCCATCGGAACTCATTGAAGTTACAGAGGGTTTCACCAAAGCTATACATTTTTCGTTTATTTGTATACATTTACTCTTTTCCAAAGTTTTGAGAAAGCTTCACGAAATGTTCTACAAGTGTTATTGAGCAGGCAAAATAAAACTGTCCAAATCAGATTTCTGGTTTTGAATATAATGAAAAATAAAAATATACAGGGTGTCGGGTAAACCTTATTCAATATTGAGACTGGTGATAGACCAGGTCATGACTGTTCAGAATATCAAAATTTCACCTCAATAAAATATCACCTTTTCGAGATAAAATGGGCATTTTCTGAATATCTAGAAAATCACTACCTCACCCCGTTTTTTGAGTGCTATGTCTACAAATTGAGACTAATTCAAATATCTTTATTGCTGGAGATTAATGATGAGTAATGCTTTCAGACGTACAAAACAGTTTTTCAGAACTTGATACATTTTCAAGAAATTAAAAAACGAAGGTGAAGTAGCGATTTTCT
This sequence comes from Propylea japonica, assembly GCA_013421045.1. Lineage (NCBI taxonomy): Eukaryota > Metazoa > Arthropoda > Insecta > Coleoptera > Coccinellidae > Propylea > Propylea japonica. Next base: position 13,116,635 of record CM024241.1, on the reverse strand, counting down.
AGATATTTAGAAAATAATCATTATCTCGAAAATGGTGATATTTTTACTGAGGTGAAATTATGATATTCTGAACAGTCATGACCTGGTCTATCACCAGTTTCAATATGTACAAGGTTTACCGGACACCAGGACACCCTGTATAGCATTATAACTGTTCAGCAAAAGTTTCAATACCGCAATGAGTAATGGAATCCCCCAATTTCTTATCAATAGAAAAATACTAAGAATATACAAAATTGTAATTCTTCAGCTGAGCTGTAGGTAGAAGGTTTCGTTGTAGTATCTCTTCATCATCCACCATTATACATACCTATATCAATAGGAAGCAAAAATATAAATTATTTATCTTATTATGATTGGTGGATCTTTTGGAGCGCTCGTTCTACTTAGAAGAGTGCTATATCGTTTTGACCAAATGTCTGTGATTTTCGAATTTTGAGCCGAAAATATTCTCAAACGATAGGGTTAGAATCCCTGATAACGAATTTGTGGTCAAATTCAATTCTGTCCGTGGGACCGTCCGCCCGTCCGTCAGCACAATAACTTTCATATAGGGATTGTCCTAGAGACTTGAAATTTTCAGGATGACTTCGGGTACCGAATGGCTCGGTAAAGTTCGTTAACCAGCTAAAATATACATGGTTTACATAAAATATGGCCATTAAAATTTTTGTTCCTCAACAACAAAAAAACAAAACCAATCGAAATGAAATGTTACGGCCTAATGAAAGATGCTGTTAAAAAGCCTCATCCAAAATTTCGTGGCCATAGTTTAAACAGAACCATAAAAAATTCAATTGGAATATTGAAAAGAAAAATCTTTATTATTTCCATAGCAGAATATCCGATTCGAGTGAAATTTATTTTGAGAATGAAAATTACTATATGAATGTTCATGCAAAATTTCAAGGGAATCGCATCATCAAAACCATAGAACTTAATTTTTGTATTTAGGTATTTATTTTTTACATATTTCATTTTTTGAATACTTTCCAGAATATAATTCCGATTGCGCTGAGATTCTGCATTTATATATTTGGAATCCATTTCAAACCCCATATAAACCTCTTAACTTTTTCAATTATCTGTTTTTTTTCTTCCTTTGCCGTTTTCTAGTCGCTTGACTCTTGAGAATGATGAGATATACTCATCTAACCTAGTCAAGCAGGCCAGTTTTAATCGAATGGAAAAGTTCCGTTATATAAGTGGAGTTCTAATATAGTGGAAAATCTCTAGAAATGATATGTTTTCGGATCAACTCCTCTAGTTTTATATTGGAAATGCATCAGTCAAAATTATTCATTACACCCCTGTTCAAATTTCCTCTGCTCACACTCTGCTTCTCCGCATACATTTCGAAATGAAAAATCCCGTTCGCATTTCTTTTTCGCTTCCATCGCATATACACATGACAAATCATTACGACATCGTCATTACTGATTTTCAAGTGTTATATTTACTAAGACGGCCATTTTGTCGTTTGTCGAGGCAACGCCTGAGCTTTTAATGGCTTCCCATCAATTACTGCGATGGAAATGAGGAATCTCTTCTGGGATGGGAACAACGTATGGTTATTGCGGATGTATATTATTCTTCAGGTTTCAAAATCGTTAGAGGGCTCTTGTTATTTGTGAGGAAGCGTTGATAGCGAGTTTCAGCTATGGCGATCATCATAAATATGAATAGATTTCAGTCTGAGCACTTAAAATCCAAATGATTTTTTTGTGTGTATGTGTTCGTTCGTTCCCGCAATTCAGACTCGTTATTTTCTTTTCAATGTATTGAGATGCGTTGAATTCAGGGAATAACATAGAGCATACACTTATTCTCCTCATTGATTGTTGCCATATAGGCAAGACCTCCCTTTCAAGATACAGCCTTTGGAAGGCGATGACGATTTGACAGTTTTTAATTTTTTTTTTGCAGTCCTCAAAACACTGGGTCATAAAACTATACATAATATGATTCATTAAGTAGATGTTACTCATAAACATTTTTAGATCTCATAACTTTACTATCAGGGGTTGAAAATAACAAGCCCACAGTATTTTCGTGGATAGATTTTCGAAAAATAAAAATCTCCTATGGCTTCCCATTCAATTCTAGAGAAAAAAGTGTCTCGCAAAATTTTGATACAGTTGATACTTTTCTTGGAGGAAATAAAAACTCACAAGCAGTTTAAATATTATCACTGTTCCATTTCATCGTATGTTCCATAGAATGACTATTCTACGATATTGTGTATGTTCAAAGTTGGTTTTGTCAATCATGCTTATTAATCGAAAGAATTAAAGTTCTATTTGTGAAATTAAAATATTACGGATATAATTTTCTACCGGAAATTAGTAATTAAACCTTCCGGAAGATTTATAGAACTTCTTCATCTCTTGTCATAGACATCGAATAGGTATCTTAGAATATTCATTCTATGGAACACTTTTACGATGAAATGGAATGATAAGTGATCAAAAACTGCTTGTAACTTTTTCTTGCCGAGAAAAGTATCGACTGTATCGAAATTTTGCAGACGTTTTTATCTCCAGAATTGAATGGGAAACCAATGAAACCATAAGGGATTTCATTTTTCGAAAATGCAACAGCTTTCCATATGGAATTGCTACTAATTTCGCGAAGTTCTTGCCGTTGTCCAGATGAGCGCATAACTTCACGTTTCTAATGGAATCGCATGAATAGCTTTTAAATTTGATAATTTTATAAAAAAATTGATATTCGGTGTTACTTTCAGTCATTGAAAATTATGAGAAGCAAGTATTTCCAGAAATTTTTCGTGGTGTTCTACTGAAATTCGCGAATAAGTGACTATAAAAAATCTTGCGATTATACTTGTGAATTAGGGGTTCATTCATTCGCATATTTCACTCAATCAAGAATCGAACGATTCTATTCATTCTTATCATCGTATTATCACCACCCAAACCGCCATATTCAATAATAAGAGTCTCCCTAAATCAAAAATCAAACCGTTGAGCTCCTCCCTCATGAATTTTAAAATTTCCAGCTCATTCATTAGACCAAGACTGCGCCACAAAATGGAACAAAATCACATTAGAAAAAGTTCGTTAGAGCTCAAATGACTGCTTTGTGATTATTACACCCTCTAAAAATACCCCATGATTAGTGAAAAAAATCCTGTAGCCAACTCGTTTATGAATCTAGCGATTATAGACTAATTGATTAAATAACTATTTCATTGAATTTTTCATATACAATGCCACTTTCGGACGTCAAAAATTTCAAAATGCATCGAGTATTTTCAGAAAATTTCTTGAGGTGTTTCTACTTGAACTTACGAAAACTGACTGTACAGTGTGATTCACTTATCATGGTAATCTAATTTTCTTCAAGAGGGGATGAATATTTTTTATTCCGTTGACGGTATTTGGTACGAGTCAATGTTGACTTGAGATGTGCGTAAATGTCGGAGGAAAGAATTAAGACGCCAGGCGTCGCGGAGCTTTCAAAAAAAATTTTCTCCAGTAACATACCTTTCTCATTGTGTCATTCGAAAGTTGATTTAATTCTGAATGTTTTTTCTGAGTACAATTTTTTTTTATTTCTTATCGTCAGTGACCTGAGGCGTGTTTTAAGTATGTTAATTCTATTTCATCAATTTTTTTCTCTATTGTGACAGTATGCATTGATTTAGAGACATTTATATGATTGTGTTTCTTAAAATCGAGGAGACCTTGAAGCAACTATTTCATAACAATAAACATTTTTTAATAACCAACGAAAAATGTCAAATCATATATTCTATATACCGGCCATTATGATCCATAAATAGATTTATCTTACTTTGATCAAAATATCAGGGTTCACTTGGACAAAGTAACTTATAGTGAACTAATGAAAAGATATAATTTATGTACCTATGGTTCATAATTAGGTATATAGATCATATGATTTGACATGTTGCATCTTTTATTAAAAAAATGTTTATTGTTATAAAATATTATATTTGATTAATATAATGATTGAGAAATAGTTTGCTACAGAGTCTCTACGATTTTAAGAAACACAATCATATCTCTTTCTCTAAACCAAGGCATACTGTCACAATACAGAAAAAATAAAATGGAATAGAATTAAACACACGCTGCAGGTTGCTGACAGTCAGAAACAGAAAAAAATTGTATTTAGAAGAAATATTCAGAATTAAATTATCTTTCGAAAGACAGAACAAAGAAGGTATGTTCCTGGAGAAAAAAATTTTGATAGTGCCGCGATGCCTGGCGTCCTAATTATTTTCTCTGACTTTTACGCACATCTCAAATCAACAAGACCCTGTACGAAGTCTCTCTATTTTAGTCGAAAATGAGGATTCATTTACTCGTGTATTTCACTGAATCAAGAATCGAACGATTAAACAATTCTATTCATTTCTATGATCCTATTACCATCACTTGAACCGCCATATTCAATAATAAGAACCTCCCTCAGTAATCGTACTAAATTTCTTCAACTGCGTTAACTCTCTAAATGAAAAATTAAACCGTTGAGCGCCTCCCTCATGAATTTTAAAATTTCCAGCTCTCTCGTTAGACCAAGACTGCGCCACAAAATGGAACAAAATTACATTAGGAAGAGTTCGTTAGAGCTCAAATGACTGCTTTGTGAATATTTCACCCTCTAATTATACCCCATGATTAGTAAAAACGCTACGAGCTGACGACATCAAATTACGTGTCCCCAATAAGCATTTAGAGATCAGGGGTGTCTCATGCGCCCCTCCTGGGCCCCTCGGGGATAATATTTACATCTTGATGGAGATGTCACCCTCCAATACCAATCGAATACGCGAAGAGGAAATGCAAATAATTTTGTATTTGCTTTTAGGGTGGCACCAGTAAGGGCGAAACGTCTTTTTCACAATACTTCCTGAATTATATATTATTATCATAACGAACTACACGGGTGCGGAACAGGCTGTGAAATGGAATTTTTCACATATTTTTGCCCTGAATTCCGTTTTAGGGGTGAGAAATTGTTTGTTACATTTGTTGTTATTGTTTGAATCAACGGTCAGTTTTCTAAACCCGAAATATAGGTAATATAATAAAATTCATCACGATTAAACACAAATAAGGGGATGTATTCAGGAGATTGGTATAAAGGTTCGTTTTAAAACAAAGCTGAATTCTCCAGTACTGTCTGAGATACGAGTAAGCGCACTATAAAAATTTTTCCAATAAAAATCTATCCACTGTGTGGGTTCTAAGAAAACTTACTTCTTCACTTACTTACACGATTTCCGAATTTTTGGATTTTATATAGATTGTTTTTGAATTTCTTTACGTTATAGTTGATGCAAATTTTTATTCTTGTACAGATACAATTGGTCTCTTGAACCACTGTTTGTTTTTTCAGAGGGACCGGCACCAGCTTCCAGGGATTTCGTAAGGTAATTTTATGAACAAGCATCATGAAAATTATTGATGTGAAATTCTTGACTAAGAAAAATTTATGGAAATGGTGTTTGGGTTTTTTTCTATTGAAACTATGTAATTCTGTAGGATTTATTGAATAAAGAAAATGGAACTCACAAATATTTTCCGTCAAAACGTTTCATTCATTCTTTATTCAATAAACCCTACAGAATACATAGTTTCAATATTTTCATATTTTTTTTCTATACCTACTATTCCATATTCCGGTCAGCATTCTCCAGCTGTTGCTAGGAATCATTCGAAACTTACAGAAATCTCAAAACATTTAAATACTATTAAGATACTGTTTTTTTTTCAGAAGAGACGATATAATCGACTATTCTATAATCCATTAAAAAAATGTATGTACCGGGTTTTTCACTATAATTTGAACCCCCCTTTAACTTTGTTACTGAAGGAGATACAAAAAAAATGTTTCGTAAAAAAGTTTCACGAAATCAACTGGGGTTTTTTTGATATGAGTCCAGAAACTGAAATATATACAGGGTGACCAATATATTGATGGCAACTTCATTTTTTCAAATGGAACACCCTGTATATTTATCCATATTTGGTTAGCCCTTTTTCTCTGATTTCGAATATGTAACATATGTTGGTCTATCTTTCTTATTCTGAGCAACACAGAGTTTCAAATTTCAATAACCATCAGGCATAGCGTTTTGGAAGTTCGTGAATATTTAAGTGGCCAATTCGATCTTTGGATTGGTAATGGAGCCCCATTTTTTGGCTTCCAAATAGTCCCGATTTAACACCGTTGGACACGTTTTTATAGCCGTTCCTGAAGGAAAAATTTACTTCAGCAATAATGACCATCAATGAAAGCGGAGAATAATATTAATGATATAAAATCAACCAATATTAAACCCATAATTCGGAACTAATCCCGTCAACGCACAAAAAATAATGATAATATTGTAATGATTAGAAACAAATTTTGAAGCTTCAATTTCTGACTTGAGTCAGAGCCATTATAATGCTATCAAAAATAGTCTTAACAACTTGAGACAACGATATGAACTATGTGTATTGAATGAAGGTGGTCAATTTCAGCAATTTTTTAGCTGATGTTATTCTTACCATACTATCATAGTTAATCATTTTTCATTGGTTATGTAATTGTTGAGTATTCATTCTAAAATAATACATTTAAGCAGATTGTTTGGATATAAAGAATTTCGTAGGTATTTCACAAATTTTTTGTCGTCATTTCAAAACTTGAAAACTCTGAAAATGAAGAGACACATCCACATATTAATTTATATTCGAGATCAGGAGGAAATCCTACCAAAAAGAGGAAGAATATACAGGACAGAGTGTCCCATTTGAAAAAATATAGATGCATTCAATGTTGTTCACCCTGTATATCTTCCCATTAACTTTATTATAACTCCAAAAATGAGCATTTTCAGTAAACGCACTCTCCCACTTGTAAAATGATTACAGGTCTTGGAAGGTGGTTCTTAAATTTGAAACTCTGTGGTATTCATAATAAAGAGATAGACCAACATACGTTACAAATTCGAAATCAGGGGAAAAAGAGCTAGCCAAACATGGAAAAATATACATTTGCCATCAATATTTTGGCCACCCTGTATATATTTAAGTTTCTGGACTCATACCAAAAAACCTCAGTTGATTTCGTGAAACTTTTATACGAAACATTTTTTTGTATCTCTCTAGTAACAAAGTTAAAGGGGGGTCAAATTATAGTGAAAAACCCGGTACATATAAACTTAAATCGAAAAACAAGAAAACTAATAAGCAAAGACATAAATTCAAAATATACAGGTGAATCCAATATGCGAAAGAACGGAAAAAAGAAGAATTAGTAAAGCCACGACCAGGAGCTTTTGGGTGCTCGTTCTTAGGTGAATTAATGAGATTATTTCCTCTAAATTGAATATGGGATTTGAGATTGATACCAAATATATTGATGCAGAATAACGACACAATCGGAATTATATTCAAAAAATGAAATATGTAAAAATGAATAATTATTCATTTGATTCGGTTATTCTGTTATGGAAATATGGACATTTTTCGTTTCAATATTCCAAATGAATTTTCTATGGTCCTGTTAACACTATAGCCAAGAAATTTTTCATGAAATTCAGTACATCAGTGTCAACAGTCTTCATTCACGAAAACTTTTTGAACGAGGCTATATCGTTTTACCCGAATGTCTGTATTTTCGAATTTTGAGCCGAAATTGGTTTCAAACGAAAGGGTTCAAATGCCTGGTGACGAATTCGTGTTCGAATTAAAAAAATATTGAAAAGAAGAATATTCATATTTCCATAAAAGGATATCCTATTCAAGTGAAATTTTTTGTGAATGAAGACATACTGAAATTTCATGCAAAATTTTGTGGCCATAGTGTCAACAGAACAATAAAAATTCAATTGGAATACTGAAAAGAAGAATATTCCGAAGAAAATTCAATAAAGTAGGCAAGAACAACAAGATCTCTTTACTCCGAGTTCATGGTAACTCATGAATCAAAGTGAATAAAGAGGCTAACACACTAAAGCCATAGGACTTTTCGCCATACCATAATTTCAAGGCATGAGTCATGAAAATACGAAAAAACTTTAGCAGAAGAATATGTTTTTTGTATAAGTCTTCTTATTTCTCAGTTTCTTACTATCAGTGTGTATCTGTTGAACTATGAATACAATTTTTCTCTTCGAACCTCAAAACTGTTTAACTAGCTCCTGAGTTGTGATATGATCTTTGGTATACTTCATAGAAGCTATGTGCTATTTCTCATAATTTTGCCACTTTCATTATTGCCTGAAATCATCACATATTGATTTATATTTGGATAATATGAAATGAATCTCTCAATATTCGACTTGAACTTCTTCCAAATTTTGTAAGTATCAAGGTTGAGGATTTCTGAAATCGATGAGCATCGTTCAATATTTGCAACCTTTCTCCTGGTGTGGGCGTCCATCAACCACACCCATCATCCGCAGAAAGCTGCCGTTTCTGAAAGACGCATATCCTCGATGTAAGGCAACAATGACAAAATAAATTGGATCAAGGCATGCCCTGTCGGTGACTTGTAGAGTTCTACAATAGCTCATCATTCCGATGGCGTTCCAGCTCTAACCGATTCTGATCCCTAGGGAAGGCACGTATAAGGAACGAGAGCGGTTAAAACTGTTTACCGAACTGTCAGCATCGGAAAATGTCGTGAAAAGCATTTTCCCTCTAAGAACCGGAACACTTATCCAATCTTTCCCGGCCCATCTAACAGGGAGGGCTTCTTATTTATTTTTATATGACTGGTTCTGTTCAGAGATAAAATGTGAGATTGAGGTGTCATTATTAAATTGATTGAAAGGGACGTCCATTTATGTAGTGACTGGTGCTGGGGAAAATTGATTTCCTTTTTACGTCTTTTCTTCGGATAACTGCGTAGGGGATTTCTTGATAGCTTCATGATGGGAATATGCCATTAAGTTATTTTTGAAGGTATTCGCGTAACTATTAACTTTGAAGTTGTATAGTTGCAGAGAAATCTTATGGAAGAAACTGGTTACTATAATAATATAATAATAATAATAAATGTCTTTATTGAACTTCCCAATCACAAAAGCCATTGCATAAGAAGTAAATTTATATAGGCGAGATTCAGTTTGCACACCACTAGTGATATGCATCTGCTCTTCCACCTAACCCTTATAATATTCAGATGGAACCAAAGAATGTATTTTCCAACTGAAACCATCATTGTTGACCTGCACCCTGATATTGTCTCTTAGCTATTTCTAGCTTTCTATTTGCCTGAATAATTTTCGAAATCACTTCAGTTGGAGTGAAGTGATTTTGACAAATAGAACATGCCTTTTTCGGATGACAATCAACAAAACGATAAGGTTTGAAATCAGAGTACCATCGACAATAGTACGGAAGGAAATTCTAAAAGTGATATGAATTATTCATTACTAGGAATGAAAACCAAGGATAATAATTCACTTTCTGTTATGTTCAGAAGTAAAATGTAAACTTTCACACAAAATGTTAGGTTATGTTTTTGTTATGATGAACTGAAGTGATTTTGGAAATTAAACTGATTCTGTCAGAAAGCAACATCAGTTGGAACATTGTCAAATAGAACGCGCATCAACTGATTTTACATCAGTTTGGAAGTGATGCGGCTTCAAATAGAAAGGGCCTATTATTACATAATTGCTGATCCATCAAATCCAAAGTAACCGTCCCCTTGAGAGTTAATTTTGACAATGTACGAACCTCAGGAGGAAATGTGTTGACAGTATTCGTCACACAGTATGAAAATGAGCACTTGAACAACTGTGAAGTGTGTCAGGTACGTGAGGCAATTTCGATGCCTGAGATTGAGAGAGTGAACATCGGTTCTGAAAGATATATTATTAAATATGGTGGAGCCTTTTCGTTGATCAAATTGTGGTAAAAACAACGCGACTGCAGTCTACAACAATTTCTCATGTTAGCCATTTGAGAGCTTCGAAGTTATGTCGAATAGTCTGATATATCCGTACCCCGAATATAAACCAAACACATGAGTGTAATCTCTGTACACGATTCTGGTCTACTACTGTGATGCAGGAATCGTAAAGTACATTACAATATTAAGAAACAAAAAATAAAATAAAACACACTATTATTGCCTATTAAAATCTTCGGCTATCGATTACAATACTTTAGCTTTGATAATACCAATGCATTACATAATTTTTTTTACTAGCTCTGTCTAGAAAAATACGACTTCGATACAATTGTTTGAGTGCACTGTTTGCTTTCTATAGGCAACAGCTTACATGATATGTGAACCTTAACTCTTTATCAATCCATACACCCAAGCTCTTAACTCTGCTACTGAAACTATAGCATGATCACCTGATGGTATTTTATTGGTATAACTTTCTGCAAATAGCTTTCTTAGCTTGACCCTTCCAAACACGATTGCATCAGTCTTCGAATTATTCAACTTTTGGCATGATTCTGGGAAAAGTTGAATAGATTGTATAGATCATAATTTATGGCGGCTATTGCTTGATCATACTCATCAATATAAAAAGAAAAAAGTTTGAAATCGTCCGCATAAAATATGTTGAAACAGAGAAATAAATGAGTAAGGAAAGTTTGAAATATAAATTAGGAAAAAAAAATCCAAAAATTCAGAAATACCTTCTACTCCCAATGCTCACTGATCTTCCTGTAAGGTACGACCTCAAAAGCATGACCCCTTATGTCAGAGTAATTTAAAATAGATAACAAATGATCATGGTTGACAGTATCAAACGCCTTCGAGTAATCCAACAAAATTAATATGTAGAGCGTGTTGCCATCATGGGCTTTGAAAATATGATCAGTAATACTCAACAGTGCTGACTGACAACTGTGACCACGTCTGAAGCCAGATTGTATTTGTGAATGATGTTATTTTGGTTTGAATGTTTCTAAATCTGGCTCTGATAACTTTTTATAGTATTTTTGACAGCTTTGGTAGAATATTGATAGGTCGAAGGACTTCTAAATTTTCGACATTATTTCTCTTCTGTGTAGGGGTGATATAAGCATTTTTCCAGCTCGAAGAAAAACTAACTTTGCTAATGAAAAATTTATGATATGAGTGACAAAAGGCAACAAAAAGGAGATACGAAGTCTTATATTAATAAGTTGATTCCTTAATTTCCTGTAGCTTTACTCGTCATCATTTTTATGATGGTATTGAATATATCAGTTTCGGATTCAGTTTGATCCTTTATCAAGGCTCTCAATCTAACAAACATTTTCGAGCTTTTTAACGCTACAAGGATCAAACTGAATCCGAAAGGTTGGTGAAGATTCAAAAAAATTTAATAGAAAACATTAAAATCCAAATTCCTGAACAAATTGTTTTATCTAATCTTATGTATTTTATAAGTTTATAGCAAAAATACAAAAACAATAATGTCAACACTTAAAAACTGTATTTTTCATTTCAAACCTTGCGTTGGTTTTTGAATCAGCAAATTTAGTAATCGATGAATTCATTTTTTGTTCAGTTTATAAAATCTTTTTCGGAATTTCATTTCAACTTGCCCTATTCACCCGGTACAGTCCCGAATCTGAAACACAATCTGATCAATCCATCTCGTCATGTCAAAACATCGGACGTCATCAATTACACTAATGAGACCTGAAGTGGAAGGGCAACAGCAAAAAGCGTCCCTATTTACTTGGGGGTGAGATTCACGCTATACATACATTCAATGCGTTTGTCAGATCTCGTTGACGATAATATTTGAAAAAGGTACGGGTCGAATCTGATTTTTTTCAATAGATCGAGATCTAGAAAAAACAGACATGTCATTCAGTGGTGGGAAGTTTTGAAAGGGTTCTTAATTCTAGTTACGTAATGATCGGAAACGGCAACCTTACACCTTGCCTTTACAATATGGCGGACGACTAGAAAATAATGAATTATGTCATTACAGGCATGGCTTATTCTAGACGGTACTAAGGGGCTTGGTCTTGTTTTTAGGTGGTTTTTGTTTGGACATTTGTTGTCCTAATATTTCACTTCCTTGACGCGGGTGTTTTGTTAATGTTCTACGGGGGTAGCCTTTCATATTTCGACAATGACACCAAATATTTCTCAACGACAATCGCCTTATTGTTTATCCGAAAATATTCCCCCGATTCCCGAAAGTATTTATATAAAGGAATCGCCCAATTTTGGATATTTATTTCTCCCTCTACTGATATAAAAATTAGATTAACTGAAAAATACCAATTTTCGCAATTTCAAAAATAGGTTCCTAATATTCTACTCAAAATACTCTATCCAAAATAAAGAACCTACGAGTATATTGTCCTTGCAGAAATTACAAACAAAATTTTTTTCTCAAGTGGCGTTGATGGAATTTTTCATGTTTTCCATATCCAATTTTAAAAAAACAGTCCTTTCCTAGGAAAAGGAAAAAAAAGAAATTATTACCAGAGGCCTATTGCACGAAATACTTTGCAACTTTTCACTTCGCACTTTTCAAATGAATATTGTTACGCGAAACGCATTCATAATTGAAAAGTGGAATGTGGAAACGCAAGTGCAAAGTGAAGAACACTTCGCAGAAATTGAATCTTGGGAGAAATGTTGTGTTACATAATTAATTTTCACTTTGCAAATTTGTAATGATATAAAATCAACCAATATTAAACCCATAATTCGGAACTAATCCCGTCAACTCACAAAGAATAATGATAATATTGTAATGATTAGAAACAAATTTTGAAGCTTTAATTTCTAACTTGAATCAGAGCCATAATAATGCTATCAAAAAAAGTCGAAACAACTGGAGACAACTATATGAACTATGTGTATCGAATGAAGATGGTCATTTTGAGCAATTTCTTTAGTTGATGTTATTCTTACCATACTACTATAGTTTATCATTTTTCATTGGTTAAGTAATTGTTAAGTATTCATTCTAAAATAATACTCTTAAGTAGATTATTTGGATATAAAGAATTTCGTAGGTATTTCACATATTTTTCGGTGTCATCATTTCGAAACTTTGAAACTCTGAAAATTGAAGCGAAACATCCACATACTCATTTATATTCGAGATCAGGAGGAAATAGCCTATCAAAAAAAGGAAGAATATACAGGACAGGGTGTCCCATTTGAAAAAATTTAGTTTCATTTAATGTTGTTCACCCTGTATATCTTCCCATTGACGTTATTATTACTCCAAAAATGAGCATTTTCGCACTGTGCCACTTGTAAAAAAAAATGATTATAGATCTTGGCAGGTGGTTCTTAAAATTTGAAACTCTGTAGTTCTTAGAATGAAAGAGATAGACCAACATAAGTTACATATTCGAAATCAGGGGAAAAAGAATAAGCCAAACATGAAAAAATATACAGGGTGTTCCATTTGAAAAAATTAAGTTGCTATCAATATGTTGGCCACCCTGTATATATTTCTGTTTCTGGAGTCATATCAAAAAACCTCAGTTGGTTTCGTGAAACTTTCATACGAAACTTTTTTTGTATCTCCTTTAGTAACAAAGTTAAAGGGGGGGTCAAATTTAGTGAAAAACAAGGTACCTAACCTGAATTCTTCAATCACTACTTCAGTTATCGAAAAACGTTGACATTTCAATTTATTAAGTACGGCGAATAATTCATCAAATCGACGTTTTGGGGGCTCAAGAATGCACTCGTTCAAGCAAGCTGACGTGGAGATCTCGCATTGTCTTGGTGATCTTTGGCGATTGATTTTCCTCATTTCTAGCAAGACAACTGATTGAAAACGAATTGTTGGGCGCCACTCAGAATTCACTGTTCTGCGTCGGTCTACTACTACTTCTGCCAAATTTTATACAGTCTAACTTCTTGTTACGAAAAAGAAGAATAATTAAAGTTCTTGGCGCTATTGCCAAGCAATTTGATTCGAGTTATCAAAAATTCGAATTAATTTTTAAAAACTATTACCTACTATTTACAACAGTGCAATGGTCGCGAACAATTTTTTCAATTTATCGCATCTTGAAACATTTATATAATTGATCTAACTTCATGGATGTACTGTTGCTGATTTCACGTCAAATCTTTTAAAAAAAAGCACGAAAATGTTCTCTATTAAATTCTATTTGCAAAAAAAACTGTTTTCGATGTAGTTGGATAGGATGAATATCATAATTAATAATAATAATAATAATGTTTATTCATTCCATAAAATTACACATAAAAATGAAGTAAAGATGGAATAAGTCTAAATACAAAAAACGTAACTATCAATCAACTATTTTTACAAAACTGTTTGAATTCATCAATATTGTATGGCTCACAACTTAAAATTAAGACATATAAAGCTTTCCTGAATTTGATGTGACAAGATAGATTTCTTATTTGTGAGGGCAATATGTTGAATAAGTTTACTGCCATACATTCAACGCTTTTTTCCCTTAGCGTGGTCTTATGCGCTGGTACAGAGAAAGGGAACATTCTTCTCGTATTATTCAAATTTTTAAATGACTCGAAATAATGATTTAGTTTACTGAAGAAAATCAACAATCTATAAATATATAAACCAAAGATGGTAAGTATATTATTGCTTCTGAAAAAACCCCTGCAAGACTGTCTATAGCCCAAATGTAATATAGTTCTCAATGCCCGTTTTTGAATCACAAACAAATCACACACCATGAGAAGCATTACCCCAAAAAATTATCCCATAGGATAGAACTGACTGGAAATTAGAAAAATACACAAGTTTCAACAAATCAAAATCAACCTGATTTCTCAGCATAAAAAGCATGTAACATTAGAATTTAGTCTTCCTCTAAGTTGTTCAATGTGAGGTCCCCATTTCAAGTGTTTATCTATTACAATTCCCAAAAAACAATGCTATCCCTGACCATGAGATCATTACCTGAAATATTTATAGAAATGGATAGTGCAGCTTAGATCTTTCATTGTAAAAAAACATACATTGTGTCTTGTCTATGTTCAAGATGAGATTGTGGTTACGAAACCAGTCTCTCCTACCGACTTTAGTACATTGTTGGAGGCTTCAATGGATGTTGAAATATTAGAGGATTTTAGCATATAGTTAGTATCATCTGCAAACATCCTCATTGAGTGCCTTGCTGAAACTTTTGCCTTGGTAGCCGATTGATGTAGACAATAAAAAGATCGGTCCAGGAATACTTCCCTGCGGCACGCCCATAGTAATCTCTCTCTCCTCCGACGTCAATACTTCACCATCCACCTCCACCGCAACTATTTGCTTTCTGGATGACAAGTAGCTCTTCATTAGTTTTAATTGATTATCTCTTATACCACAATCTTCGAGAATTTCCAACAATCTACTGTGGTCCACACAATCGAATGCCTTGGAGAGATCTAAAAATAATCCCATAGGTACCTCACCTTGCTCGATGGTAACTAAAACTCATTAATTAGTTCATATATGGCAGTTTCAATATTTCTGTTTTTCATGAAACCATGCTGATGAATCGAAATGACATTAAACTTGTGGAAAAAATTCAGCAACCTGTTAGACAAAATTTTTCGAAGATTTTAGAGAAGGAAGACAAAATACTGATAGGTCTATAGCTGTTTGGATGCTCAACAGGACCTTTCTTATATAAGGGTTTCACAATGGCAATTTTCAGTTGGTCAGGAAAAATGCCCTCTCTGAAAGAACGGTTGATAATGAAACATAGAGGGGGAAGAATAACTTCTATTGACAGTTTGAGAACCTTCATTGGTATCTCATCATAACCACATGACTGTTTACTTTTTAAAGATTTTACGGTTTTCAGAACTTCGTCGTGTGAAATGTCAAACATGTAAAACGATTTACCAAGCCTATCCCGCTCCTCATTGGGATATTTACTCAAACCTTCGGTGAGCATAGATGGATAATCATGAAGAAATTATTGAAATCGTCTGGCATCAAAGAAGAACTGTTACGATCACCAGAAACTGCCGAAGACATCTTGCCTGTTGTGAGACTATTTATGACCCTCCAGGAAGCCTTTGACTTATTATCCGAGTTCCTTATGAAGCTGTTGAAGTGATCTTTCTTAGTTTTGGATAATAGAAGATCATATTGTTTCTTGGTGGATTTATATGTGGCATTGAATCAGGTCTAGAAAAGAAATTATGTACTTATAGCAAATCCAGCTGTTTTCCTTAACATTAATCAATTCGGGTGTTAGTTTGAAGATTTTCTGTGCTGATGATACTTTGATATTAACTTTAGGAAAACACTGTTCGAATGTCCGAGAGAATCTTTCATGAAATATATTCCAAAGATGACTGGGATCTACCTGATTAGTGAAAATGTCATCCCACTTCAACAAAGACAATTCTTGCAGAAAAGCTTGGTGGACTCATCGTTAATAATTCTTCTCTTGACTGTTTTGTCTTTTTGTTTATGATTGAAAGTAGTAGTGAACTTCAGTGCTGAGTGATCAGAAATATGGTACTCGATCACACTTGTTAATTCTGAAGGGAACTAAAGCAATCATACTTCTCCAATGATTTATAGATGAAGAATAATTTGTCGATTATGGAAAGGTCTTCTTTCCACGAAAAACACATAATTTATTGTGCTTTCGGGTGCCATATCTATTTTTCACTTACCGCTTGTCCTCTGTCATAATAATAATAATATGGTTAACAAATTATTAACTAAGTTTAAATATTATAATTAAGTTTAAATATTGCAAACCTGAGTTTGCTTCATCTTGAAGCTATGAAGCTCTTCATTATTGAATATCAAGGTAATTCTCATAGACAGCATGCATTTAACTGTCGAATTAAAGAAGTTCAGTGAGGATGAATTGAGTAATACAGATTATATGAAATACCTAGTTTGATTAAAATAGATATTATTCCTTTGATTATATTTCTTGATTCCAAACAAAATATAATGCATACATAGATATTGAAGAAACGACTCTGGCGAACGAGTGAAATGTAAATTGGTGAGAATTATTAAACTGACATTTCCAAAGATTGTTATAACAATCTTCAATTCAAATTCGAAAATTATATAAGTTATAGTAATATAGAAGTGGTGTCTTTTCTATACCTACGTCATTCCATAAAATCTGTATGGTCAAAATTCATTTCACTGTTTGAACTATATCGATGCGACATAGATTTATAGTGTTCATGAGAATTTTTTTAATATTCAATCATAGCCTCCAAATGGTGTAAACTTAGATTTGGAATATTTCAACTTTCCGTTGTTATCGTGTTATCCAAGGTATCATGGCGGAGGACAGGCAGCTAGCACAAAGTTGAAATATAATTGATTTCACGAAAAAAATATATCTTGAAATCACTTCGATCATGTATAATGAGACATTTTTTATTGCAGTCATTACTTGTATGATCTTTCTTTGAAATTTGACCCTTTCAAAAGTGGGTACCCTGTATACATATTCCCTCGAGATAGCTATACAAATTGTCGCTTATATGAAATAAATGAGGCATGTGTATTTCACAGTTTTTAACTGGGGAAAATGTGAATACCATACATTTCTTCGAATAGCACAGAGCACAGAGAAAAACCTCTATGAAACCCCTGTCTCCTCGTAGAATGTTTTGTGCTTGTATATTCGAATTGGTTCGAAGAACAAGCTGAATTATTCATATCGAAGGCTTCTCTTAATCGAACCAAATTTTCTTTTATCCTTTCATTCAATCTGCCATCTTGAAATTTCATCTGAAAAAATGAATCACGAGAAAGTATTGAGCAATATAAGTATCGCCCTTGTGCAGAAAATTACAGACCATTTAAAACTTTTCCCTGAAATTTCTTCGATATTCGAAAACAAGGTAGGTACTCTGAGTCTGAAGTCAGGAGGGTTCATCAAACCAGGTCTGGCTGTTCAAGTGATGATCTTTTAGGACCTCAGATATTCAAGGAACTATAATACTGGGAAATCATCTCCCATAAATAAATATCCGTATTTCGCCCTAAATATCGAATTCTATTGCGGAATAATGAACACCTTGTATGACACTATAACTTTATTTGCTGGGTATAACACTAGGGAAAATCTGTGCATGAAAATAGAGAATTATCACAAAAGTGGCCAGCTGCTTGAAATACACCAAAGATAACTTCTCCTTTTCATGCAATAATTCAACTGCCTGTGAAAATTTCATTACACTTTTTTTCTTATGAATACTTCCCTATAGCAAACGTCTGTATAACGAATTTTCGTTCAAGACATTGCACCTTGAATCAAATTCACCCTCTAAAACGAAGTAAATTCTCTCTATAGCGAAATATTCCAAGAACATTTCTTTTGAATGTATTGGTGAAAAGGTATAAGGGTGGAAATTTTTCCATAATTATGCCGGACGTAGGTAATAAACCCCGACAAAAAACTGAACAATAACGGTGAGCGGATAGATCCTTCTGGAACATGAATCAGCTGGAAATGTTGATAATGATACTATTACTCAAAATGATTTCATTAATGTCAATGTTAATATTGTAAGAAATGAACTTCCAAAACCAAATGTGAGGAGGAATTTCAAAACTTCAAAACGAGTCACCTTGCTTCCGGTTCATTGAGGGGTTCCGGAAAATATTTTTGAATCTTTGAGATAATGCGAAATTTTTTTATGAGAATTAAATGTATTTTATTATACAACTCTGACAAAAATAACAATTATTTGCCCAAAAATTGTAAATAGATATACCTATATGTATACGTACCTACATAAAAGCCTATAAGCTATTAGAAATGCACTTGCACACCTTTTATGTCTATGAATTCACAATGAAAAAATTAAGGAAATATTGCTTGTTTCGACACTTGACATAGAGTTTTTTGTATAACGAAATTCTGTATAACGAAATTTTTTGCGTATTCAGCGATTTCGTTATGTAGTAGTATTCCCTACTACCCCTCAAGTCAAGAGGTAATTTTTCCTGTTTCTAACCTGAATTTCTTTCTTGGCAACATTGGTGAAAACATAATTACAAACATTTTTTTGAAATCTTCACTGGGTTTCTAGACGTCTAATGTTTTCAAAATTTGCTTAGGTATCAAGATTCAAGCTTCGAATAGAAGATGATTCATGATTGATAAAAAGGGATATTCTGTGTTAATCTCAAGCAGTTGTGAGCACTCTTATCGTAGATACTCACAATTAAGACTCTGGACAATCAAGGTTCCCAGGTCGGTATCTATCCACCGCCATTTTGTCGATACCACCTTTCCATCTCCATCACCTGTTTATTCACACTTTCCATAAACATAGAGGGGCAACATACATTCACACAGTCTGAACAAAATAAAAACGAGAACACGGCAGATGTTCCTGAAAAAACTCCATTATTGGTGGCCGCAAACTCCAAGTACCCTCCCTATTGGTCGGGATCCCACTTTTAATTTACATTCGGCGGCCTTTCATGAGAGGGATTTAATGTACAGTCAGTCAACTCCTGGGTCCGGGCTTTTTTAATCGAGGGATTCGCCGGGATAATAAGGAACGATTTGGGTCGCAGTGTGCGAAGTCCAGAGGCGGTCTTACTTTCATATTGAGCCAGAAGTACAGTCCGGGATGAATTTTTCGTTGTTGAATGAGGAGGATTGAGAGGTGATACGGAATGTTTCAGGGGGTTATTAGTCATTGATTACTGATAATTTTGTTTTTCTTATTGATCTTTCTCAGGTAAAGATATACATGGTATTTTTCATTAAACACCCACCGGCAAATAATCGATCCGCTCAAAAATCGATGAAGTTTGTTAATTTCATATACAGGATGTTCGATAACTGGACAGCAAAATGAAATATTATATCTAAATAGAATTCTAATCATAAAACAAAGAACATTTTTTCATATCAAGCTTCGTTTAGGAGATAATGAACTTAAAAAATAATATTTCAATATTTTATTTAACATTTATTAATGGTATAAATATTTATGTATATAAATACAAAACTATGGTAAATATTCAAAAATACCACCATCAACATTGATACATGCCTGGCAACGCAAAACAAGGGATTATAATTTCTTCAAAATTTACAGTTATAAATTTCTTCAAAATTTACAGTTATAAATTTCTTCAAAATTTACAGTTTGTTGAATAGTATGCACTGAATTTAAAATTCTTTCTGCTAATTGCTCAATGTATTAATTTGTTCAACATAACTAGTTGTTTCAAGTGACCCCATAGGAAAAGTCTCGAAGCTCCTCGTATAGAAAAATATATTCTTTGTTTTATGGTTAGAATTCTATTTTAGACATAATATTTCATTTTGGCTGTTCAGTTATCGAACATCCTGTATATGTTATTTCAAGTCCGTTTCGATTGAATTTTTTTTTCCAGTTGTAGGTACGTTCATCCCCAATCGATCATCAATTTCGAATTTCAAGAAACTCAACGTCATTTTATACAGGGTGAAACAAACTAGGTATATTTTTTTTAACCCTAACTTTAGAACCACCCCTGGTGTGTTACAGTTGTTTTCACGTGTGATTTCTTATTTCATCATCAAGACACATCTTCTCTCTGACAATTAATTCTCTATTCATAATAGTATCTCATTTTTGTTAGAGATACAGGTTTTTCAGAGCATTAAACTCCACAATTTCGCTATAGCTATAAATACTTTCCCAGATTTAACTTTAAATCCGAACGTTAAAAATAAACTGATAATTAAGTGAAAACATAAAACAGAGAATATTTACGTGACATGTTGTCATTATTGGAGACGATTTCTTGCTGACACTTTACAATGCCCAACCGCATCAACCGCATATGGCTAGGATTGCCGGTATTTAGCAAAGGTTGATATCAAGAATTCAACTGGCCTGCTCTAAGCCCAGATTTGAACCCAATTGGAGATGTTTTGGTGCTCTTGGGAGAAAAAATCTATCTTGCGTACCACTCCTAAAAATTTGCAGCAGCTCAGTGCTATGCTCTAATTTGATTCAAAACCTAAGTGAGGACCATTCCTAGACGAAGTGCATCTGTTATCCGTGTCTGGGCAAAAAACACTTATGTTTTTACTTAGTTTTTCGGTTTATTTCATTAGGCCAGAATTCAGGTTGAATTCGTTGAAGTACTGATGTAGTCTTAGAGAATTTAATGTTTTTACTGAAAATCCTGTATCTAACAAAATTGAGCTATTGTTATAAATGAAGATTAAATTATCAAGAGAAGATATGTCTCGATGATGGATAAGAAATCACACGGTGGAACACTGGAACACACCAGGGGTGGTTCTAGAGGTAGAGTAACAATACATATTTTGTCTCACCCTGTATAGACGTTAGCCGAGATTTTTGAAATTTAAACTGGTGATTGATTAAGGATGTCCTACAATTGAAAAAAATACAATCGAATCAGACTTGAAATAACACATTTATGAATAAAAAACTTCATCGATTTTTTGAGTGATTCGATTATTTTGCCGGTTAAATGTATATGCGCAGATTTCAGATATATATCTTCCAATAATATGAATAAAAAATTTGATTGACTTCTCTCAAAAATGCACCGTTTCGAGATAGATACGTTGAAAAAAAAAGAATTATTTCTGCGGATATCTCCGGACCTCTTATAGCATACATAAAACAGCTATCGAGAGAATTTTCACATCATAATGCTAGTTCTTATTGGTTTTTTAAGAGATTAGAGGGTGTTTTTCCCCCACACTTTTACGATGATGTGAAAAGTATGGTTTTTGAGACGCCCATACGTTTTCTACACAAAAAAAGATATTGCTAGTCAGAGCTCTAAAGTCGGTCGTTTTCGAGAAATATCGACTTTTATGTTGAAAATTATAGTCATGTGCCATGAAGCTGAGTTTGTGGACCTTTTTTGAGTTTGAATTGCTCTGCCCTCTTTGTTGATTTTGTAATGACTCCCCTGAATCTGACAAAAAAAATTTTAAATTTTATCGTGAATTCACATTCAGAGACGATAAAATTTTTTTCTATAGACCTCCACAAGATTTTCATTTGTCATTATCGTTATTACATGAAAAGCCTTTGACCCCCTCTACTTTTGTGTTTTCTGAAAATATGGCTCCTTAAAGTATTCATTTTTGAATACCTATATAACAATTTGAAAAGCTACGGTTTTTTCCATTTATTAAAGTGAGTTCTGGCAGGATGATCATTGTTTTCAACTCGAAAACTACAATTTCCCCACCTAACGAACTTTTTCGGATTTTTTTTCGAAGCAGATACCGTGTCTTTCTTGAAGATTTGTATTTATTGTAAAAACCTTATTTGAAACCACATTGTACCAGTAAATTTCTAGTTTAATTTTCCACAGAAATGTGTAAATTTACCTTTCCTCAGTTTACTTTCGGATAAAAACCTGAAATATAGTAATTTTACATAAAATTCTATGTAAATACCGGTTACTTACTTATTGCATTAAAATAGCTGTGAAACTACATATAATTGTCGTGTGAATCCTATGTAAAAACCCTATTTTTCGCAGTGAAAGTCTTGACTTTCCTTATTGAAATTTTGTGAAGAATGTGAAAACCTACTAGTGATTCGAGTAAAAGTATTTCATTCGGTTGCAAACTAATGACGACGTCTGTATTTCGGTTCAAAACATTACAACACAAACGTATCTCATTTCATATGAATTTTCTATTGAAAAGACGAACCAAACTCGTCAACTCGAGTATCAATCCCATCATCATCCGCATCAGTCGTGACAAACGCGAATCAAAACAAATGTCAAACATTAAGGTGTCGCATTAACGAGCACACAACCGATTTCGCCCCGAAAAAAATAGTCGAACCGATACCTCTCGCGCGCGACGCTCCAAAGCCGTCCTTCCGACGCTTCGAAAACGAAGCCGCTAACAAGCCTACCGCGATTCCGGCACGATCTTCCTTCATTTCCGAAACAAATGATAGTAATATAATCTCCCAGTCGACTTTGATCGGCTGATCACCGGTATCGTTATCAGTTTCGAGGTCTTGAAAATTGGAGCGAGCGCGAGGTTTAGCGTTTCGTCTCTTTGAGGATTTATTAGAGCGGTGATTATTTTTAATATCTCTCTCGGGATCGAGAATCGACGGCGTCTTTCGCGAATTGACAATTGGTAAGGGTTCCGTACTTTGAGTCATTAGGGACAATGATGGGATTTCGTAGATGTAATGGGAAGAAGGGCGATTACTGTTATGAAGGGGTTTTTGGAATCTGGGATACTCTTCCCTTCGAAATTATTCGATTTCTGACGAAGGTTTTTTACTATTTCTACTTTGCGTTTGTTAGCTTTGCAGCAACACTGATATCATTACTAGGATCATATACTCGAATAAATTAATCTAAAATCGGCTTTTAGGTTTTCCATATCTATGCATATTCCTTGAAACAAGCGAGTGGTGAATGAATAGAACAAACAACAACTAGAAATCACTACGTTTTTGAATATATTTAAATCAACTTTATGAATGATCTATTAGCATCTTTCCTGAGCTTATAGTATCGTTCGTACAAATGTTACCTATATACCTTTTATGTAGAGCAAATTTTGTATGCTCGTTACATGAAAATGCAGAATCTCAGCACAATCGGAATAAAATTCTAGATATTATTCAAAAATGAAATATGTAAAAGATAAATAAAAATTAAATTCTATGGTTCTATGATTCGATCCTCTTGAAATTTTGCATGATCATTCAGTATATCAATTTTGATTCAAAAATAAATTCACTTGAATCGGTTATCTTGTTATGGAAATTCTTTTTTCAATATCCCAATTGAATTTTCTATGGTTCTGTTAATACTATCGCTACAAAGTTCTGCATGAACATTCAGTGTATCAATCTTTATTCATAAAATGATTTCATTCGAATTGCATATTTTTTGAAGGAAATCTGAAGTTTCTTGTTTTCAATATTCCAATTTTCTATGGTCTGTTACCACTATGGTTACAAAATTTGGCATGCAGCTTATTATGAGCGTCTTGCCATATGGGCCGCAACATTCGTTTCGATAGGTTGCGTTTTGTTTGAGATATTGAGGAACGAAAATTTTGAATTACCATATTTTATGGAACCTCTGTACTATTTGGATGGTTTACGAACTTAACCGAGCCATTTCGGGACCCCACTCACCCTGAAAATTTCAAGTGTCTACTACAATCCTTCGAAAGTTATTGTGCTAACTGACGGCCGGACGCCCCACGACAAATTGAATTTGACCACGATTTCGTCATCAGGGAGTAGAGGCAGTAGAGCCCTATCGTTTGAGACCATTTTCGGCGGCAAAATTATTTTTCTGTAGCTTCTAAAAAAACATAAAGATATCGCGAGTTGACTTTTTCGATTGCTCGACTAATACAACTGAGGATAATGATCATTATAACTTAGGTATATTCGACCGATTTGGCTCCACGAACTTAACAAAGCTAGCTCCTATTCGTTCGAAAGTAAGAGACCTCTTCGAGAATCATCTTAACCTAATCAATATCTTTCATTTGCAGTAATATCGACAGTAACACTGATAAAAAAACTTATGGAACAAAATGGATAATCAATTTCACCATTATTTATGATTGTTTCGATTAATAGTTATTTAATCAACTAGGATATTAAAGACAAGCGACTAATGGTCAAGATATAATAGTTCGAAACCATTAGTCGCTCCATTAATAACCGAGTTGATTACAGATTTTTCCGACGATATCAATATGATTGTGTATGAAATTCTTGATTGAAGTACATTTTCATTTTACACAAGACATACATTGTCATAGTGAAATGTCTATGTATCTATGTTCCAATAGAGTTTGACATTTCTCGTAGTGCTTCTGATACTTTGTGAACGGTTGCCATTGAGGATTGCACATTAAAATGGCTAAAAAAAATTGAGCATTAAAATGGGTCATAAATGCCTCAATTTCGTACACATTAAAATCACCTTTTATTTCGAGGTCGGCGGAAAAAATATTTTCCAACTACATTATTCCCATATTTCACCAACTTGGTTAAACAGTT
>CM024241.1:13024194-13091566 GCA_013421045.1 Propylea japonica | reverse complement strand
GTCATATTCTTTGAACATAAATCAGTCAAGTCTCAAGAAAATGTTGCAGTTACATCATATATGGAGCAGATAATTCCTGATGTTGGTGAACATGATGGTCAGAGGAGAATCTTCCTGAAGGTGATGAATCATGTCCTGAAGAAATCTGTCCTCAACCAGATGATGACAATGGACCTGAAAAGAAGAAATGACCACAATCTCATCATCACAAGAACGCAGGTACCCCTTAAGAGATAGAAAACCTAAAACTTTTCTGATGATGAAATAGGAGATTTTCTGATACTGAATATGATATGGTATCTTGTGTAGATTATAGAGAACCAAGTTTCAATTTCTGAAGCTTTGAGTAGGTAGATTCCAAAATTGGAAAGCAGCTATCAAGTCTGAATTAGAAGCTTTTAAAATAAATGATGCTTGGGATCTCGTTGATAAACCTTTAGGTAAAAATATCATTAAAAATAAATGGGTTTTCAAATTAAAAACAGACACACAAGGTAACATAGTCAAATATAAAGCTCGACTTGTAGCTAAGGGATGTTCCCAAAAATATGGAACAGGCTATACAGAAACATTTCTCCTGTAGTACGTCATAGTACCATTAGATTTTATTGGTTGTTTCTGTCAAGAATAGTTAATGATGATCACTTAGATGTGATACTGCCTTTCTCAATGGTGACCTATTAGAAGAAGTTTACATGACCAAACCAGAAGGGTTTTCCCATAGGGGATGAAAATAAAGTTTGTCGTCTTAAGAAAGCTATTTATGCCTGCCTGAAACAAGCTTCGCGGTCATGGTATAATAAAGCTAAAAATGTATTGTTAATTTAGGTTTCAATCAAAGTGAATATGAACCATGTGTATTTTTGAAAATTTCCACTAATTCTATAGTTATAATGGCACTATATGTTGACGATTTCTTTATCTTTTATAATGATGTTAATTTTGTCAATCAGTTGAAGAATCAACTAAAAAGTAATTTCAAGATGAAAGATTTGGGCCCACTCAAGAATTGTTTAGGCATTAATATATCTTATGATAGGAAAATCTAAAATATTGAAGTTGGATCAGGAGAAGTATATTTCAAGATTGCTTTCTAGATTTCAGATGCAAGATTGTAAGTTGCTGAAACTCCTCTTGAGCCAGGTTTAAAATTTCTGAAAATAATGATTTTTATGATTGTCCATATCAAGAACTAATAGGATCCTTGATATATCTCAGTGTCACTACTCGACCAGATATTCCTTCCCACACTTTTTAGAGTCCATTTGGCGTTAATCATTCAAGAGAAAACTGGCTTGCTGCGAAACATGTTTGAGATATTTAAAAGGTACCTCAAAAAGTGGCATACCTATAGTTTTTGTGAGGATAGAATAACGGGTTATGTTGATTCAGATTGGGGAGGAGGGTCATCAAGATAATAAGTCATTTTCTGGATATGCATTTTTTATTGTGGGGCAGCAATATCTTGGGACAAAAAACAAAAAAATGTGTAGCCCTGTCATCTACAGAGGCCGAATATATTGGCATTAAGAAGCCTGTAGAGAGGCTGACCAGATATTTCCTTCGCCACTACTTTTTTGAGTCAATTTAAAACGTTAATCATTCAAGAGAAAACTGGCTTGCTGCAAAATATGTTTTGAGATATTTAAAAGGTACCTTAACAGTGGCATTACCTATAGTTTTTGTGAGGATAAATTAACAGGTTATGTTGATTCAGATTGGGGAGGAGGTCATCAAGATAATAAGTCATTTCTGGATATGCATTTTTATATTGGGGGCAGCAATATCTTGGGAATGCAAAAAACAAAAAATGTGTAGCCCTGTCATCTACAGAGGCCGAATATATTGGCATTAATGAAGCCTGTAGAGAGGCTGTTTATTTGAAAGGGTTTGATTTTTTATTTATTTGGAAAGAAAAATAGATTTGATATTTTTGATAATAGTTCAGGCATTGAAATGTTTAATGAGAACAAAGTGCCAAAAATTAGCACTCAACCCTGTGAACCATAAAAGAACTAAACACATTTGTATCAAATATAGTTATATTAAGGAAAAGTTAGAGAATAACGAAATTTGTTTGAATTATTTGTCAACTGATAGAATGTTGTCTGATATTTTTACAAAGGCTCTTAGTTGTATTCAACATGAGTTTTGTGTAAGGGCTCTTGGTATATCAAATGAATAGACTAGTTGCTTAAATTTCTTTTTATTTTTTACACGATGTATTAAGGAAGAGTGTTAGATATAATACATCGTTATGGACATTTGAACTAATGTTATTCTATGACGGTTGTTAATTTCTATGCTCATATATGTCCTATGTCAATATACAGGGTGTTTCATTGGGAAAGGGAAATACTTCACAGGTGCATAGGTGGCACCAAGACGGTTCTAGAAATACCCCATCTATTGGGTCTCACTGTTTCATAGCCGAGATACAGGGTGTTTAGGAATTTTACCCCGTTTTCTTCCTGAGGCCGTACCAGACGAACCGTCCGGTATATTTTCTTCATATTTGGCAAATATGTTCCCCAATGAGAGCCCAAACATATATGCAATAACCGCCTCGAAAATCCAGGTCGGGTTAGCAAAAAATTATGAATCGTTTGAATCCTCGAAACAACACCCTGTACATCGGAATTTTGAAAATCTGTTTTAATATTAGAAAACACCACTAAAAACTTAACTGAGACGAATCCTTCAAATTTTCCGCGCAGAAAGTTTTACTGCACAAATTTTCAGGTAAAAGTGAAGTTTTTAGGAACTTGGGAACCCGAAAGTGTTTTGAAGTGACTGTAACAATGAATTATCAACAATATTGAATCTATAATTATTTCAACATTACTCTGTAATTCATTTCCACATTGTTTTTCCTTTATAACCGTATACTTGAAAATCCAGGTCCGGGTTAACGAAAATTATGAATGGTTTGAATCCTCGAAACAACACCTGTACATCGGAATTTTGAAAATCTGTTTTAAATTCGAAAATACCACTAAAAACTGAACTGAGACGTACACTTCAAAATTTCGAGCAGATAGTTTTCAATGCAAAAATTTTCACGTAAAAGTGAAGTTTTTGAGAACTAAGATACCTGAAAGTGGTTTGAAGTGACTTTTAACAATGAATTATCAATAATATTGAATCCATAATTATTTCAACATTTCTTTGTGATTCATTTCCACATTAGTTTTCATTTATTGAGTAGTGAGTTGCATCATAAGTATAATAATTATGGCTTTTAATATTTTGATGATTCATTGTTGAAAGTCACTTCAAACCACTTTCAGGTATCCAAGTTCTAAAAAACTCCACATTTACGTTGAAAATTTGTGCATTGAAACTATCTGCGCGAAAATTTGAAGTGTACATCTAAGTTCAGTTTTTAGTGGTATTTTCGAATTTCAAAACAGTTTTCAAAATTCCGATGTACAGGGTATCCCATTTTGGGCACTTTTACGGATATCTCCGTTATTTTTAACGTTAGCGGGATGCGGTTTCGCGACAGTGTGCTTCTTTTTTGTGAAACTAAAAAGGCGCAATCAGTTTGTTTTTGCATAGCTCTCTTAGTTTTGCTCTACAGGGCGGAAATGAAAAGTATCACTTTTTGATCACCTCCCGTATCTCAGTTGTGCTTAAACTTGGAGAAATGGTTGAAAACGATTCCTATAGATTTTTTTCCGTAGAATCCAGTGGCGTAGTCGTTTTTTCATTAAACTTTAAGTTTTGAGTTATTGAGCAAACATCGTTTTTTAAATTGGACACCCTGTATATTATTTTTTATTCTTATCAAGCACAATCTCAGCTTTTCAAAAACATATTATTTTATGCATTTATCTTCAAAACCAAGCTCAGAATTCAAGATTTTGTAATTAAATTGTCAATAACAAGTAGTAGGCTATGACTGTTATAAAAACAAAAAAAAATAAATGTCAAGATTTTGTCAGAAATCGAAAATAATGTTACATAATATCTAGATTACAAACAAGCATGTCATATTTCTCGTAATTTTCGTAAGCAGCCGTAATGAAGAAAAATAAAACTGAATCATTAATATGATATAATAAATAATAAAACTGAGAGAGAACTGTAAACTTTTTAAACCAACCGACAAAGCTTTGACATTTTTTTTGTTTTTAATAAACAGTCATAGAGCCTACTACTTAGTTATTCACAATTGAATTACAAAATCTTGAATTCTGAGCTTGGTTTTGAAAATATGCATAAAATAATATGTTTTTGAAAAGCTGAGATTGTGCTTAATAAGAATAAAAAATAATTACAGGGTGTCAATTAAAAAACATATGTTGCCTAATAACTCAAAAACCGAAAGTTAAATTGAAAAACTGACTACGCCACTGGATTCTACGGAAAAAAATCTATAGGAATGCGTTTCAACCATTTCTCCAAGTTTAAGCACAACTGAGATACGGGAGGCGATTAAAAGTGATACTTTTCATTTCCGCCCTGTATAGAGCAAAACTAAGAGAGCTATGCAAAAACTGATTGCGCCATCTTTAGTTTCACAAAAAAGTAGCACACTGTCGCGAAAACCGCATCCCGCTAACGTTAAAAATAACGGAGATATCCCGTAAAAGTGCCCAAATGGGATACCCTGTACAGGGTATTGTTTCGAGGATTCAAACGATTCATAATTTTCGTTAACCCGAACCTGGATTTTAAGTATATTCATCTATTCATCTATTCATCTGATGGCTGAATTACTTCAAATCTGGAAGTTTTGTCACTCTTTACGATTGCCATCTCTCAATATTTCAGAAATTGAATAAATCAAGTCCAGAAAATTTCGAACTTTTTCTATTTTCATGAATATTGGAACACCCGGTACGTGAACATTATCTTTTCATTTAATTTTCGTAATCACAAAGAATTTAATGAGAAAAATTCAAAACCTCTGCTTGGCACGGTCACACAGGGTGATCAAGAAGTGAACAAAAAACATTATCTCATGAGTGAAATTTCAAAGTTCAATAACTCTTGAACTATTCTTCCGAATTATCTCAAATTCGAAGGTTTTGTCACCCTTCACGATTGCCTTCTTTCAGTTTTTTCTGAAATTGAATAAATCAGATCAGAAGCAGAAAAATTTCAGATGTTCTCTATTTTCGTTGATATTAAATCACCCTGTACGTGAACATTATGTTTTCTTTTCATTTTCTTAACCACAAAGAATCAATTTACGAGAAAAATTCAAAAACTCTGCTTTGCACTGCCAGACAGAGTGATCCAGAAGCATATACCTCATGAGTTAAATTTCATGTTCAATAAATTTTGATCTTATCGGTGAAATTACTTCGAATTTTTGAGTTTTATTACTCTTCAATACTGCCTTCCTTGAAACGAAAGGATACCATTTTGATCAATTCCTGAACATAAAAATTTTCCAATCAATTTGTTTTTGAAATCATATATTTCCAACTCATTCGCTGTTTTTCGTTTTATTCATTATCTAGTTTGTTGATTTTCTCAAAAAAATTGAGGAAGGCAGACAGGAAGGTTGACAAAACTATAGAATTTGAAATAATATTTATTGTGAAGTACAGATTCATTCAAGGGAATGTTCATTGATCACCCGGTATAAAGTTGCCAATCAGGGATTTTAAATTTTTACTATGAGTTGATTCTTTGGTCACGATAACGAAAAAAAACATAATGTTCACTTACAGGGTGATACAATATCAGCGAAAATAGAGAATATCTGAAATTTTTCTAGTCCAGATCTGATTTATTCAATTTCAGAAAAATTGAAAGATGGCAATCCTGAAGGGTGACAAAACCTTAAATTTTTTAATAATTCGGTTGAATAGTTCAGGACTTATTGAACTTTAAAATCTCACTTATGAGGTAATGTTTTTTGATCACTTCCTGAACACCCTGTATGACCGTGCCGAGAACTGATGAGTTTTTATCATTAATTGATTCTTTGTGATTACGAAAATGAAATTAAAACATAATGTTCACGTACAGCGTGTTCCAATATTCATGAAAATAGGAAAAGTCCGAGATTTGAGTCCGGATATGATTAATTCAATTTCTGAAACGTTGAAAGATGACAATCGTAAAGGGTGACAAAACTTCCAAATTTGAAATCATTCGGCCGAATAGTTTAAAAGTTATTGAACTTTGAAATTTCAACTATCAGATCAATATACCCCAAACGAAGGCCCTCAAACGATTGTAAACTCTTGATGTGTGTCCTTCATAGTTTCCTTAAAACTGTATAATTTGATCAAAATACCATTATTTTAATCTGAAAATATGTTGAAATCACCTGGGTTTGACTTATTCAGTAACCTGGCAACTTCAGTCCTAAGTTCACCCTAAACAGCCTGTAGAGTTTCCTCCATCCTGTCACACGGGAATTCAGCTGAACGGGATCACCTTTTGTACTTAAGCAGCCATTGTCGTTTAGCTTCCAGATTTATTGTTTCAGCAAATGTTAAAGGAGGAGTATGTTTCAATTATAAAATATAGTGATTTATGTGAAATTGAACCAGTGAGTACGAAGCCGAAACAAGATGAGCTACACACACATTGACGAATATTCAATGAGTACGTGAAATTGTCGCTTGAAGTTTTTCTGAGTTGAAGCATTATTACAATGTTCAGATTTATGTTGCTTCGAATTCGAATGAACCAAATCCCCATGTCGCTCGAGAAGCACTTTTTGAGTTGAAGCATATTCACACTGTTCACATTAATGTTGCTTCGTCGTCTTCGAATGAACCGAATCTATATGTGATGTGAGATGGCTTTTTCGACTTGTCGCATATTCACACTGTTCACATTTATGTTGCTTCAAACCCAAATGAATTGAATCTATATGTTTGTTTGAGATAATCTTTTCGATTTGCAGCATATTCACACTGTTCACATTTATGTTGCTTCGCCTTCGAATGAACCGAATCTATATGTGATTTGAGATGGCTTTTTAGACTTGTCGCATATTCACACTGTTCACATTTATGTTGCTTCAAATTCAAATGAACTGAATCTATATGTGATTTGAGATTACCTTTCTGACTTGCAGTATAATCGCACTGTTCACATTTATGTTGTTTCAAATTCAAATGAACTGAATCCATATGTACTTTGAGACTGCTTCTTTGACCTGCTGTATAATCACATAATGCACATTTATGTTGCTTCAAATTCAAATGAACTGAATCTATATGTTTTTTGAGATCGTTTTTTCGACGTGCTGCATATTCACACTGTTCACATTTGTGTTCCTTCAAATTCCTATGAACCGAATCTATATGCAATTTAATACGACCTTTCTGACTCGCAGTATAATCACAAAATGCACATTTATGCTGTTTCAAACCCAAATGAACTGAATATATATGTTGTTTGAGATCGCTTTTTCGACTTGCAGCATATTCACACTGTTCACATTTATGTTGACTCAAACCCAAATGAATTGAATCTATATGTTGTTTGAGATAACCTTTTCGATTTGCAGCATATTCACACTGTTCACATTTATATTGCTTCGTCTTCGAATGAACCGAATCTATATGTGATTTGAGATGGCTTTTTCGACTTGTCGCATATTCACACTGTTCACATTTATGTTGCTTCAAATTCAAATGAACTGAATCTATATGTATTTTGAGATCGTTTTTTCGACGTGCTGCATATTCACACTGTTCACATTTGTGTTGCTTCGTCTTCGAATTAACCGAATCTATATGTGATTTGAGATGGCCTTTTCGACTTGAAGCATATTCACACTGTTCATATTTATGTTGTTTCAAATTCAAATGAACTAAATCTATATGTACTTTGAGATGGTTCTTTTGACTTGTAGTGTAACCGCACTCTTCACATTTATGTTGCTTCGTCTTCAAATGAACCGAATCTATATGTGATTTGAGATGGCTTTTTCGAATTGTCGCATATTCACACTGTTCACATTCATGTTGTTTCAAACCCAAATGAATTGAATCTATATGTTGTTTGAGATCACATTTTCGATTTGCAGCATATTCACACTGTTCACATTTATGTTGCTTCGTCTTCGAATGAACCGAATCTATATGTGATTTGAGATGGCTTTTTTGACTTGTCGCATATTCACACTGTTCACATTTATGTTGCTTCAAATTCAAATGAACTGAATCCATATGTCTTTTGAGACTGCTTCTTTCACTTGCTGTATAATCACATAATGCACATTTATGTTGTTTCAAATTCAAATGAACTGAATTTATATGTCGTTTGAGCCCGCTTTTTCGACTTGGAGCATATTCACATGTTCACATTTATGTTGCTTCAAATTCAAATGAACTGAATCTATATGTATTTTGAGATCGTTTTTTTCGACGTGCTGCATATTCACACTGTTCACATTTGTGTTCCTTCAAATTCCTATGAACCGAATCTATATGCAATTTGAGACGGCCTTTTTGACTTGCAGTATAATCACAAAATACACATTTATGCTGTTTCAAACCCAAATGAACTGAATATATATGTTGTTTGAGATCGCTTTTTCGACTTGCAGCATATTCGCACTGATCACATTCATGTTGTTTCAAATGCAAATGAACTGAATCTATATGTCGCTTGAGATTGTTTTTTAGACTTGCAGCATATTCACAGTGTTCACATTTATGTGGCTTGGAATTCAAATGAACTGAATCTATATGTACTTTGAGGTGGCCTTCTTGGCTGGCAGTGTAATCGCACTGTTCGCATTTATGTCTTTCCAAACTCAAACGATTTGAATCTATATGTGATTTCAGATGGCCTTTTCGACTAGCAACATATTCAAGCTGTTCACATTCAAGTTGCTTCGAAACAGCTGCATCAATATGTCGTTTGAAGTCAGCTCCTTGATTTGCAACATATGTAGAAGGTTTCTGTTTCAAATTACCATGTTCCTGAACTGCATTTGTTACGCTCGCTCGTTCCGAAATGGATTCATACATACGGAAACATATTTCATCTTGAGAATTGAGGTTTTCACTTTTGAACTTAGAACAGTATTCAGTTTCGTGAAATTCCTTTGATGGACAGCATGTGCCAGTTTCAGTTAAAATTTTTAACTTCTTTCTGTCATGAATACCATTCTCATCTATGAATTGTTCAAAATATCAATGGTTTCATGTTTCACCTCCTCCATTTTCGAAGACTCGATCGTTCAGATGCTGACCCTGAAAATATCAAGATTGAATTTCTATGTTCCCAGAACCATATACTAATGAATACATAACTAAACCTTCATAGGTCGCCTTCCAGTTCCAGAGATCTAATGAAATCTAATAACTGTGAAGGCTTCAACGAGGCTAGTTCCTCACTCTTACAAGTTTCTCGTCCAGGGCATTCCTTCCTCAGGCTCGCAATGCCAAGGCATTCCGTGACTATGTGAATGGGAATGCCTTGGCATTGCGAGCCTGAGGAAGGAATGCCTTGAGTTGAGGAGAAACTTGTAAGAGTGAGGAACTAACCTCGTTGAAGCCTTCACAGTTATTAGTTTTCATTAGATCTCTGTTACTGGAAGGCGAGCTATGAAGGTTTTGGCCAGAACAGCTCTGTAAGGGGGCACAATAGACCTTAAGGTCGCAGTGAACTGTAACCCCTCTTCAAACTATAACTAACTATAACTATTACATAACTAATAATCCGATACTTCCGAGAGATAACATCGTTCTGAGATTTATCCGTAAAAACGAGTCGTTTATTGAATTTTACTTTCGAGTTTAATTATTGAAACTTAGATCAAGTGATAGATTAGAAACTGCTGTCTACGGTGAATTGGGGAAATTTAGTGCCATCGAGAAAAATTAACGAAAACTTTGATGAAATTGCATCTAAAACGGGATTAATTCGGTAGTAGTGAAGCAATGTGATTATTTCTTCTTATCTCGTCCGTTTTTGTGTTTGTGCAAGTTGGCTGGCTATCATATTTAACATGGAATGTATAAAATGTAAAAAGTCGAGTTCTTCAAGAGTATCTATATTTGCATGTGATGGATGTTCACAGGGGTACTGTAAAGGATGTGCGAGTATAACTTCATCTGAAGTTGCGGTCCTTGAGCTCAAGGTTAAGCGTACCCTCAAATTTTATTGTCCTTCTTTTTCTCTTCCTTGAAAAATGAAACTCATGAATTGCTGCACCATATTAAGGGAAAAGTTATAAGTCTTCTGGAGAATACGGTAGCTCAACTGAAAAAAGAGGTGGAAAATTTACAGACGATATCACAGCAAAGATCTTATGCTGTAGTTGCTAGTGGATTTAGAGGTTCTTCGGCTCCAAAGAAACTCAATCAAAGTATTCCTTACATTGTATGCAAACCAAAGAATTCTCAGAGATCCATACAGACCAAGGAAGATATCGGGGCTAGCGTGGAAGTAAAGAATATGCCTGTTGGAGTTGACAAAATTAAAAGTCATAAGGATGGATGTGTTCTCGTCAAATGCAATTCTCACGAATCAAGAAGGCTGAATAAAACTGAACTGGAGAATAAATTGAGTGAAAATATTGAGTTCAGCGAGACAAAGTTTCGAAATCCGTCAGTTTTCATTGGAAATATCGAGAAAACTGTCCTCTGATAATATAATACAAACCATTAGAAACCGGAATCGTCCCCTGGACGAGGAGGAAGATCAGATTAAGCTATCGTTAATGAAGAATAATAGAAATGATAGAGCACAATTTGCTATCGTCGAGTGCAATGGTTCTGCTTTTGGGAAACTCGCAGCGGCGGGTGCTCTCTACGTTGGTATGGGAAGATGTGTTATTCGCGAGAATCTGAGGGTGCTGCAGTGTTTCAGGTGCTATAACTTTGGCCACAGATCAGATGATTGTTCTCACGATGATCCCGAAAGCTTTTCAAATTGCTCTGGCACTCATCATTATAAGGAATGTAAGGCCGATATCAAACGATGCATCAATTGGCGTAGACCCCGGTGATGTTAGCTCCCGGCCAACCAGCTCCAAGCGCGCCTATTCCATCACGGTCGATGAGGTCGCCGGCGTCAGTTGATTTGTTTAACGGTTAATTCTGAGGAATGCTACATCGGAAGTGATCAAATTCATACTGAAAGCAAAGAATTGAACAATTCAAATATATTTATACTTCGTTTTATTCAATTTCTATCACATTAGGTATCTACTCGTACGAAACAATTTATTGAAGTTTCATTAGTTTGAGATATCCGGTCAAGAATTCTGATGAATGGAATGGAGTGGACTTCATTCAACGTACTTTGGAGTATATTTTCAATTATTTCTATGTACTATGGAGTCTAGACCGCCAGCTGCAAGGGTCGAACAAGGCCATGTTAAAGTTAACAATATCGGATAAATTTTTTTTTTGTATTTCGAAAGTCCGGCCAAAAAGTCCGGTGGATGATGTAGTTAGGACATTATATAAACTGTTTCCAGAAAAAGTTTTGTTCGTTTCTGAGAACCCGACACCCCTAGCTCCAGGGGTAAAAGCCGACACTCTCTCGTCTCGAACTCGATATGACAACATTTCTTTTTTTGTGCTTGTTTCGGTAACCCGGTTAAGAATTCCGTTAGATGGATTTCATCGTGAATGATATAAGTTTTATTAGAGAAAAAATTCGTTAGATTCTGAGAACCCTGCAACCACAGATGTGAGGATCGTTTCAACACTGTTTAGTGTCGCTGTTGACTCGATGGCAAAAATCCATTTTTTCTTCTATTTGAGATGTCCGGCCAAAAATTCTTAAGAGTGGATTCAATAGAGCATTATAAAAATTACGTCCGACATAAATTTCAATCGATTCCTTGCACCACACACCCCCACTCCAAGGATCGAACTTGGGGTTTTAAAGTTTTACTGTTAACACGATCGAATAATATTTTTTTTTATTTCGAATGTCCGGCCAAAAAGTCTAGTAGATAATATAGTTAGGATATTATATGAGCTATTACGAAAAAAAGTTTTGTTCGTTAGATTCTGAGAACTCTGCAACCCTAGACAAAGCACAAAAAAAAGAAATGTTGTCATATCTAGTTCGAGACTGTTGGTATTCTATGGTATACTCTGTGATCCCATACGTTGACAGAATTTAGTTAATGTTATGTTATGTGTGTGGTAACACTGATTCATTCGACATTATAAAATGGTGGAGTTAGCCATTGTAATACATGCAGTTGTAATTCTAAATTAAACTTCAATTTGTGTTATAATAAGTGGATACTTTGATTTCTCAAAACCCAAACCATCAAATACAACAGGTTATGGGCCCAGAACAACTCTAAGAAGCTGAACATTAAATATGGGTGAGAATTCAGTACAAATCCTACCAGCACAAAAATTGAAAGGTAGAGAAAATTACCATGAATGGAAATTTCAACTCCAAAACATTTTAACATTGGATAACCTATGGACAGCTATTGTGGGTTATGCAGAAGACGACAAAACAACAGAGGATGTTCGAAAACGTCGTGATGAAAAAGCCCTTGCTAAAATTAATTTAAGTGTTGACAGATGTGTGTTTCCTCTAGTAATTAAAGCAAAAAATGCTAAAGAAGCTTGGGATTCACTTTCGAAAGCCTATGACGACCAAAGTTTATATAGTCGTTTAAAATTGTTGAGACGTCTGTGCAACATAAATTTGAGCAACTTCAAGTCCATGGAAGAATACGTCAATGAAATATTAAATTTATCCCAAAAACTTTCTGCGATGAACAAACCCCTGGATGATGAGTTCCTTGCAGCAGTCATGTTGTCTGGCCTAACAGAGGATTATGACCCGATGGTCATGGCTCTGGAAAACTCCACATATTCAATTACTAGTGACCTAATAAAACAGAAGCTACTTCAAGATGATAAGTACAAAGAACAAAAATCTACCGATTCAGCACTTTTCACTTCAAACAATATGAAGAAAAAGCCTTGGTGTTCTTATTGTAAAAAATCATCACACTGGAAAAATGAATGCAGGAAACTAGCTGCCAAAAGCTTGAACCCCAAACAGATGGGAGAAACAAATAAAGACAAATCCAATAAAAATCAATTAAGTCAAGTTCAAGTTTCAAGAAACAAAGCACTTCGAGCCACAAATAGCCCTTTACAGCCCAGTCTCTGGTGCATAGATAGTGGTGCAAGCTCTCATATGACAGGTGACAAAAACTTGCTAATAAACTTAAGTGATAAGCACAATGGACAAAATATATATGTTGCTAACAACAATGAATTGAGGTGTGGTGGTACAGGAGACGCAAAAGTTAAATTGTCTCACAATAATCAACCAAAGACAATATCAGATGTCATGTATGTAGAAAACCTAACTGCCAATTTACTCTCAGTAAGTGCATTAGTCCAAAAAGACTATAGCATAATATTGATAAACAAGGTTGTCGTATAGTGGACAAAGAGACATGCCCAGTTCAGGGAGAGGTTGTGGCTACAGGCACGAATGTAGGAGGTCTATTTATCCTGGATGCAAAACAAAAGGAATCGGCAAACCTAGCCAATAAAATCAATATTGAAGAATTGTGGCACAAAAGGCTTGGCCATTTAAACTACGTTAGCATGAACCTTTTAAAAACTACTCATGCTAATGGCATAGATTTTCCTTCAGATAGCAAGCCAGACAAATGTGTATCATGCATAAAAGGCAAACAATGCAGAAAAACCTTCAAATCAACGAATTGTAAACTTTCCAAGAATAAACTGGATCTAATTCACACTGATTTATGTGGACCAATGCAAACCGAGTCATGGGGAGGAGCAAAATACATGTTCACTCTGATAGATGACCATACCAGAAAAGTATTTGTATATTTCCTCAACGCTAAAAGTGAAGTACCAGACATTTTTCTACAATTCAAAATATGGTTGAAAATGAATGTGAAAGAAAAATTAAAGCAGTGCGTTCAGATAATGGCAAAGAATACTGCAATCAAAAATTAATAAACATTTTTAAAGCATCTGGAATAAAACATCAGGTAACTGTTCCATATAACCCTGAACAAAACGGATTGGCGGAAAGATACAACCGAACGATCATGGAAAAAGTTCGTTGTATGCTCATTGATTCGAATTCTGATAATAGGATGTGGGCAGAAGCAGCAAATACAGCTGTATATTTAATCAACAGATCTCCAGCAAAGAAAATTCCAGGAAAGACTCCAGAAGAAAAATGGTCCAACGAAAAAGTGGATCTTTCTCATCTAAGAATTTTTGGATGTCCTGCTTACGTCCATATACCAGCAGAAAAGCGTAGAAAATTGGATGCTAAGAGCAAAATGTACATTTTTGTTGGTTACAACGAAAGCTCTTACCGACTAATTGAGCCAATTACACACCAAATAATTTCCGCATGCAGTGTTGAATTCCTTGAGCATGACCTGCTGAAGCCAAATATTAGCAGTAGTGTTCAATCTTCAGAAGAGTCAATCAAACAACCCAATGAAATTATGGTGACTACAGAAGAAGATGAAGTTATAGAAGAAATTCCTATTACTAATGAAGAATCCCCTCCAGATACTTTGATACAACCAGATCCAGAACCAGATGAAGAGAATCGTCGCTATCCTACTAGAACTAGAAATCCTAAGGTATTTCCAAATTTTGTTACTTACCTTTGTAAGAGAAAGAACCTTTATCTTATAAAGAAGCAATTTCTTCACCAAATCATAAGAATTGGCAATGTGCAATGGCAAAAGAATATGATAGTCTCATTCAAAATAATACTTGGTCATTGGTTGATAAACCTAACACTAATTGCAATGTTATTAAAAATAAGTGGGTATACAAAGTCAAAAGAGATTCTAATGGGGATATTGTGACTTATAAAGCTAGGCTTGTAGCAAAGGGGTGCAGTCAAAAGGCAGGGTTGGATTATAATGAAACCTTTTCCCCTGTTATTAGCTATAGTTCACTTCGATTACTTTTTGCTATTGGTGCTAAACTAAATTTAAAAATTAATCATTTAGATGTAGAAAACGCATTTTTACATGGTCAATTAAAGGAGCATATTTATATGCAACAACCCGAAGGTTTTATAAAACCAGGTACAGAAAATAAAGTGTGTAAGCTTCAAAAATCAATCTATGGCTTGAAGCAGTCATCACGTAATTGGTTTGAAGAAACAAAGAATATTATTTTGTCAAAAAATTTCGTACAGAGTAAATATGAACCTTGTATTTTCTATAATGTTAGTGACCACAAAATTGTAATAATTGCTGTTTATGTAGATGATTTTTTAATATTTTACAATGATGAAAAAGATTTCATTGAAACAAAAATTGCATTACAGAGTAAGTTTAAAATTAAGGACTTAGGTCCTGTTGCTCATATTTTAGGTATGAAGGTAGAAAGAGATGCTACTAATAACACCATCAAATTGAGTAATAAACATTATATTTTAAATATTCTAGAAAGATTTGGTATGCTAGATGCAAATCCAGTTGGTACTCCACTGGAAACAAATATGAAATTGGAGAAAGCAACAGAAAATAATTCCTATAACGAATATCAAGAACTAATTGGGTGCTTAATGTACTTAAGTGTTACTTGTCGCCCTGATATTGCTTATGCAACTTCTTATCTAAGTCAGTTTAATAATTGTAATGGTGAAGCTCACTGGGTTGCTGCTAAAAGGATATTGAGATACCTTAAAGGTACATTAGACTTAGGATTAGTGTATGGCAAAACTGAAGGGTCTTTACAAAGCTATGTAGATGCAGATTGGGGTAATGACCCAATTGATCGCAAGTCATATTCAGGTTTTGTTCTAAAACTAAATGGT
The DNA here is from genome assembly GCA_013421045.1 of Propylea japonica. Taxonomy (NCBI): domain Eukaryota; kingdom Metazoa; phylum Arthropoda; class Insecta; order Coleoptera; family Coccinellidae; genus Propylea; species Propylea japonica. The sequence continues at coordinate 13,075,807 of CM024241.1, read as the reverse complement.
GCAGCCATTGCATGGGAGAGCAAAAAACAACAAATTGTATCATTGTCCTCAACTGAGGCTGAATATATTTCTCTTTGTGAAGGTGCTAGACAAACTGTATTTACTTGTAATCTCATACAAGAGTTAATGAAAAACTCTAAATATATTCATTTCATTATATCCCCAGAAATAACAAACATTTTTTGTGACAGCCAAAGTGCAATAAGCATAGCTACAAGTCCGTTTACTAGTAAAAGAAGCAAACATATACATATAAGATACCATTTTATTCGAGATTTAGTTGAAAACAATATAATAAAAATTTCACATATATCGACTAAAATTATGTTAGCGGATTTCCTAACGAAAAGTGTTTGTAAACAAAAACATGCTTTATGTTGTGAAGGGATAGGACTTTTGTAATATATATAGCAACAATATATTTTATTATATTCCTGCTTAGTATAGGAAATTAAATAATTGAAATCACATTTTTTTATACTTACCTATAGTTACATATGGGATCAAGGGAGAGTGTTGGTATTCTATGGTATACTCTGTGATCCCATACGTTGACAGAATTTAGTTAATGTTATGTTATGTGTGTGGTAACACTGATTCATTCGACATTATAAAATGGTGGAGTTAGCCATTGTAATACATGCAGTTGTAATTCTAAATTAAACTTCAATTTGTGTTATAATAAGTGGATACTTTGATTTCTCAAAACCCAAACCATCAAATACAACAGAGACGAGAGAGTGTTGGCTTTTATCCTTGGAGCTGGGGGTATGGGGTTCTCAGAAACGAATGAAACTTTTCTTAGTAATAGCTTATATAATGTCCAAACGACATCATCTACTAGACTTTTTGGCCGGACATTCGAAATAAAAAAAAAATTATTCGATCGTGTTAACAGTAAAACTTGAAAACCCCAAGTTCGATCCTTGGAGCTGGGGGTGTGTGGTGCGAGGAATCGAATGAAAATTATGTCAGACGTAATTTGTATAATGCTCTATCGAATCCACTTTTCAGAATTTTTGGCCGGAAATCTCAAATAGAAGAAAAAATGGATTTTTGCCATCGAGTCAACTAAAAAGTGTTGAAACGATCCTCACATCTAGGGTTGCAGGGTCCTCAGAATCTAACGAATTTTTTTTCCAATATAACTTATATCATACACGATGAAAACCATCCAACGGAATTATTGGCCGGGTAACCGAAAGAAGCACAAGGAAAGGAAATCTTGTCATATCGAGTTCGAGACGAGAGAGCGTCGGCTTTTATCCTTGGAGCTGGGGGTATGGGGTTCTCAGAAACGAACAAAACTTTTTTTCGTGATAGCTCATATAATGTCCTAACGATATAATCTACTAGACTTTTTGGCCGGACATTCGAAATACAAAAAAATATTATTCGATCGTGTTAACAGTAAAAATTGAAAACCCCAAGTTCGATCCTTGGAGCTGGGGGTGTGTGGTGAAAGAAATCGATTAAAAATTATGTCAGACGTAATTTGTATAATGCTCTATCGAATCCACTCTTCAGAATTTTTGGCCGGACATCCCAAATAGAAGAAAAAATGGATTTTTGCCATCGAGTCGACAGCTAAACTAAACAGTGTTGAGAACGATCCTTACATCTAGGGTTGCAGGGTTCTCAGAATCTAACGAAATTTTTTTCCAATGTAACTCATATCATACACGATGAAAACCATTTAACGGAATTTTTGGCCGGGTTCCCGAAACAAGCACAAAAAAAAGAAATGTTGTCATATCTAGTTCGAGACAAGAGTGTCGGCTTTTATCCTTGGAGCTGGGGGTATGGGGTTCTCAGAAACGAACGAAATTTTTTTTCTCGTGATAGCTTATATAATGTCCAAACGACATCATCTACTGGACTTTTTGGCCGGACATTCGAAATAAAAAAAAATATTATTCGATCGTGTTAACAGTAAAAATTGAAAACCCCAAGTTCGATCCTTGGAGCTGGGGTGTGTGGTGCAAGGAATCGAATGAAAATTATGTCAGACGTGATTTGTATAATGCTCTATCGAATCCACTTTTCAGAATTTTTGGCCGGAAATCCCAAATAGAAGAAAAATGGATTTTTGCCATCGAGTCAACAGCGAAACTAAAAAGTGTTGAAACGATCCTCACATCTAGGGTTGTAGGGTTCTCAGAATCTAACGAATTTTTTCTCCAATATAACTCATATCATACACGATGAAAACAATCCAACGGAATTATTGGCCGGGTTACCGAAACAAGCACAAAAAAGGAAATCTTGTCATATCGAGTTCGAGACGAGAGAGCGTCGGCTTTTATCCTTGGAGCTGGGGGTGTCGGGTTCTCAGAAACGAACAAAACTTTTTTTCGTAATAGCTTATATAATGACCTAACGACATCATCTACTAGACTTTTTGGACGGACATTCGAAATAAGAAAAAAAAATATTATTCGATCGTGCTAACAGTAAAACTTGAAAACCCCAAGTTCGATCCTTGGAGCTGGGGGAGAAATGATTGAAAATTTATTCCAAAGTACGTTGAATGAAGTCCACTCCATTCCATTCATCAGAATTCTTGGCCGGATATCTCAAACTAATGAAACTTCAATAAATTGTTTCGTACGAGTAGATACCTAATGTGATAGAAATTGAATAAAACGAAGTATAAATATATTTGAATTGTTCAATTCTTTGCTTTCAGTATGAATTTGATCACTTCCGATGTAGCATTCCTCAGAATTAACTGTTTAACAAATCAGCTGACGCCGGGCGACCTCATCGACCGTGGTCTAATAGCCGCGCTTGGAGCTGGTTGGCCGGGAGCCAACATCACCCCGGTATTGCGTAGAGCACAATAGAGTGTTCAAGACACAATATGGAGAAGACCACGGAGTTATGGACGAAGATTGTCCAGTGCGTCGTCAAGTAGAGAAGCTGCGGGATCGATCGTACGAACTACAGAATGGTAGATATCTTCAACTAAGATGGACAGTTATATTGATCAGTGTGATAGAGATAACATGGAAATTAATAATAGGTGTGTTACTGATGTTGTTGAGTTGAATTCGTTAGATGGTGAACACTCCCAAGTAACATTTTTGGTGACCAGAAGATTTATAAATTTAAAATTGGTGTTATTACGGATTCATTATAGGAGTGGGTATTGGGTGATTTAGTGAGATTTCTGAATGCAACTACATAACTACTAAACTTGATAACCTATATAAATTAACCTTTTAATAATAATATATTTACAGCATCAAAATAATTACATGCTAAGTCAAAACAAGCAAAATTATGCAGTTGTTGGAATATTCATAATTTCATCTACTGAATATACAGTGTTTAAATATAGAAACTCTTTCACGGTTTTCTTGGACTTTTTTCCTGTTAATATCTTGAATCTTTCTGGCAATCTACTATATAAAAATAAGTCGGGTTTTCCTCCCTGACGCTTTAACTACAGAACGCACGGACCGATTTCAACGGTTTTGCATTCGTTGGAAAGGTCTCGGGCTCCGCGAGGTTTGTACCAAAGAAAATTCAGGAAAAATCTCAAGATATCGAGAAGAACGTAAGAAATTGGTAAATTTCTGACATTTCTGAAAATTTCATTATTTATGACATCGAATTCAATGACAACTGTCAAGTCTCCTTATGAGAGGGAAGTGCTCCCAAAAATATCCTCATTTCAGAAGAAAAGGTCCAGATACAAATGAAACAAGGTATGAATATTGGTTTTTAATCGGTTTATAACGTTTAATAATGAATATTTTTGTTCTAGGAACTCTGAAATTAGAAGGAACTACGGGAAAACTGTCAAGTCAGTTTAGAGGTCTAAAAAGCTTTAGGGAATTTGCAATTTTGAGAAGGAAAACGAATAGATCCGAATTAAACAAGGTACGAATATCGTTTCTGAATAATTCTTTAACGTTTATTAATGAATGTATTTATTCTAGGAATTCTGAAATAATCAGGAAGAACAAAATATTTTTGACATAACTACGTCTGATGTAAACATTTGTTCGTTTCGAGTGGAAAACATAAAGAATAAATCATCAACTTCAACGTTCATTCAACGAATTCCTAATATTTCAGCAATTCGCAGTAATATTTGAGGCATTTGTTGTCTATGATTTGAGGCTTCTACCTAACCCAATTTCCCTTCTCACTGACAAATAACGTAATGCGAACAAAATTCGGAGATTATTCGTATTTTAGGAAAAAATACGCCAGGAAAGGCTATTAAATTGTATGTATTATGATAAATATCGATATTTCAATATATTTTTTCAATTTCCTGATATGTTTACATGTCTTTTGATTCCTAATAAAACCCGTTGAAGTCTGAGATACACAGTCGTCAAGTGTAACAAGGCAAGTGGTGAAAGTCTAACGTCTAGGTGTGTTGATAGAATAATATTAGGGCGAAGCACAATACATACATAATAAAAACATTGAATCGTAGATATCTACGCATAAGATATTTTTATGTTCTGTGATTTTTCCAACATCAAGAGAGAGAGATACTGTGAAGAATAAAGTGATATTCGTTTTGTTTAGTCTATGCTTTACACTTTTAACAGGGTCTCTATAAATGATTGTAACAGTGCAGTTGGCTTTGGATTATGCAAACCACAGAATTCTGTGATCATGCTATCCTCTGATTGGTTGGAGATTGGTATTCTGCAATCCAACGCCAACTGCGCTGTTACAATCATTTATAGAGACTCTGTATTACTCCATCCTTCACAGTTTTTCTCTCTTATGTTGTGGGCACAAAACTTAGTGTGGAAGTCACGTGCCGTCCATCCTTTTATATGTCTATGGATACATTGGATATGTTCAGCAGCACTCAACTGTTGGCATAAAGCAAAAATCAGTTGAATTGAGCAAAGCGCAAATTTTTCCCGCTGCCAGAAATCGACATCTGCTGAGAAACATCGATTTGTCAGCGATTTTGCTGAACGCTATTGCTTCTGAACGTACCCATTGTTTGACGACTACTCTGCTCAGTTAATTTCATGTGACAAATCGATGAAATCTACAATGAAGGACTGATTCTGATTGAGGATCAATGCTTGACCATTGCAAACAGGCTACTGATCGAAGTAGGAATGATTGCGCCAAATCGATCGATGCACGATGCATTCAACCAAGAATTGAATCGAGAGCTGCAATACAATGTTGATACATTGCAGGAATTCGTTGGAAATAATGTGCCGTTGCTGAATGAACAGCAAAAACAAGTATTCGAAACATTGATGCAAGCGGTGGACAATAATACTGGTGGTCTATTCTTTCTGGACGCACCTGGAGGAACAGGAAAAACATTTGTGATTTCATTGATTTTGGCCACTATTCGATCAAGATGTGACATAGCTTTGGCGTTAGCATCATCTGGAATTGCGGCGACTCTTCTAGATGGCGGTCGAACTACACATTCTGCGCTTAAGTTGCCACTCAATTTAAACTCAATTGATACTCCAACATGTAATATTTCTCGATCAAGTGCAATGGGAAAATTGTTGATGCAATGCAAGCTCATTGTTTGGGATGAGTGCACAATGGCACATAAGAAATCAATTGAAGCACTCAACTTCACACTGAAGGATCTTCGGCGAAATAACAATATCTTTGGTGGCTTGATGATATTGTTGGCAGGCGATTTTAGGCAGACATTGCCAGTAATTCCCCGTGGAACGCCTGCAGATGAATTGAATGCTTGCCTGAAGGCATCACCGTTATGGAATAACGTGAAAACATTATCGCTAACCAATAATATGAGAGTTCAACTTCCAAATGATCCAAGTGCTGCACAATTCTCCAAACAATTGTTAGCTGTTGGAAATGGAAAAGTACCAGTTGATGCGACATCTGGATTAATTACCCTCACAAACGACTTTTGCCGATTTGTGGACTCTCAATTAGATCTCATTGAAAATGTTTTTCCAAACATTTGTGAGAATTATCATAATTATGATTGGTTAAGTCAACGAGCAATTCTTGCCGCAAAGAATATTGATGTAAACGCACTGAATTTCACCATTCAATCAAAATACCTGGCGATTTGGTGACATACAAATCCGTTGATTCCATAACAAATCCCGATGATGTAGTAAATTATCCAACGGAGTTTTTGAATTCTTTGGAGTTACCAGGATTTCCACCACATAACTTGCAACTCAAAATTGGTACAGTTATTATGACATTGCGTAATTTGAATCCACCGCGACTTTGCAACGGTACTCGACTTTCGGTGAAAAAACTTATGCCGAATTTGATTGAGGCAACCATTATTAACGGAAAGTACGCAGGTGAAAATGTATGTATTCCTCGAATACCAATGATTCCGACTGATCTTCCGTTTGACTTCAAAATATTGCAGTTTCCAGTTCGCTTTGCGTTCGCAATGACAATTAACAAGTCGCAAGGCCAATCCCAGTGTTTGCGGAATAAATTTAGAAAATCATTGTTTTTCACATGGGCAGTTATACGTTGCGTGTTCAAGAGCCGACCAAAAAACAAAAAATGTGGTTTACCAAAGAGCCCTTCACTGAAACGGATAATTTACAGACTGTTGTGAATTTAAATATCATTTTCCTTTTCAAATATAAACCAAAAAAAATATTCTTGATCTTTTATTCAACAAACGAAATGTTTCATAAATCGAAGCATCTGGTGGCGAAACGGAGTTCGCCGGGTCTGCTAGTCTAAATATAAAATGAATCATTTGATGTTTGTCTAATTCGAAAATAATATAATTCTTACATTTCCATTTTTGCACAATTCACTTTCAATTTCAAACGGCTTGGTTTCTATTCTAGACGAAGCTATAATTTCAAGATGGCTAATCTAATTTCTAACTGTGAACATTTCAAGTCGTTCTCACTTGAACCAATCAAAACGATCCTTCGTTTTCTAGGCTGATTAGAATCTATGATAATATAAACAAATTAAACTACAGCGTCCTACTCATAGACGTTTAGTTAGTCTATGGTCCTACTGATATTCATGCTCGATGGACCACAGAAAAATATCAGCAAAGAAAATTTTTCTATATTTGGAAATATGAACGGTTTGCATTTGTTAATGTCAAATGAAAATTATTAACTTTGAAGATTGTTTCTCTCATTTCAAGAGAAACTTTTTTCTTGATTATTGTGAAAAGATCTTCATTACAAATAATATATCATTTCTGCAGAGAAATCTGCATACAGGTTTGGAAATTCACATCGGTTTAGGTGATGAGACAAAACCTTGAATATTTCAAGGAGTTTCCACAATTTCACCATCCTAAAGAAGATTCAAGTAACCAGAATGGAAAGCAAAACGACTCACCCTTTGTAGCGGAACTGACAGGTTACAAATTGGCAAGTTTTTCGCACAGGACTTATAAAAAAAACTGTCATCTACAACCCCTACAATAATAGCTGTCAACTTCTCACGCACTACTTGCCGACAAGTCATCTTTTCTTTCGGCCTCAACGTTTTCACTACCGTTTCGTTACTTTAACTAACCTTATTTTTGAAACATGTTTGTATCGACACGTCGAACACAATTTTATTAACGAAATTTTTTACACTGTAGTAACTGTATGAACTGTATTTAATAATTCATACAGTTTTGAAAATTATTCACAATTTCATGCATGTGCATCAGTCGAGTCAGGCAGCCATAATAATTAATAATCTCGAACTCGATCTTCGCGTCGAGTCGACGCAGGTCTTCAGAGCGTTCACAGAATAGGAAAGTATTCTGTGGTCCGTTGTTCCTGCTACATGACGTCTTATGAGGCGTTTTTGAGCAGATGACGGACTAACGGTTAATAAAAACTCTGATCGTGAGTTCCACAAATAACAAAGCTTGATTGGGCAATCAAATCATTGATTTTGGATAGAGTAGATGGTTTATGTCAAAAATGAACTGAAATTTGCACAGAAATGATGATATTTCAATAATCAAGCTGATTGGAGTTTTGTGAAAACCAGCTTCAGTTGATCGAATAGCGGTTGAGTTTGTCGAATTTACTATGCATCTTCGTTGTGTTTATGGTCCTAGCGGTACATCGCCAATTCTTGAAGAATACCTACTGCATTTTTTGATACTAAGATGGTACTTGCTACAGTTGTTCTTTAGATCAATCTAGATGGTTTGGCCCGAAAAACACTCGACATGTTCCGTGTGGGTAGATTTTAGGGGGGGAAGGGGGTCTGTAAAGGGTGAATTACTGTTAAATTAAAAAAATAAATATAGCCTAGAGACAAGATATGGTTGTCAATTTCGCATAATAATAATAATAATAATAACAGTCATTTATTGCAGAGCAAATGGTCATCGACATTGGGTCCTTCAGCCTAGTTTTTTGGTTACATTGTATTTTTATGGTTAACAATAACAAAAAAAAATTTCGCATAATTTTAACCCGAAGAATCCGACAGTAGTGTCAGAAATGTGATCCAGATGCAGAAAGTCTACAAAAACCGCCATTTTTAGAAAAAAGAGGTATTCATTTGAGGTAACAAAAATTACCTTCGGGCAGTGCCGTAACTGGGGGTGGGAGATTGTGGGTATTAAAGGGGTTGAAACGTCTCCCGAAATGAAAATAAAACATTACCATTGCCATATTTTACAGTTTCTATGCGTTTGTATAAAATAATTTTTTCTGTGGCGGGAAAAAATTGACATATCTCTCCTGACAGGTAACAAATGACGACGAAATGACTTTTTTCTCTGTCAAAAAAGCAAGTGTATATATCCGGCAAAAAAGTATTAGTTTATTCCCAGGGAAAAAAGTAATTTCGTGAAGAGTTATATTCCTTCCATAGTATATGACAACGTTGTCTCGAGCTAATATCTAATACTTTTTCCCTTGTATAATAAATAACTATTTTTTTTTTCAAATGTGTATATATACTCATAAAAATGGTAAAATGTTAAAAAACCCAATAGTAGCCACTAGCCTTTGGATTACCGAAGAAAGTGATGAAATGGATACCTCGAAAAACAGGAAGACCAAGAACGACATGGATTAGTGGAATAAGAAAATCAATGAGTGAAGGAGGGCTAAATGATGAAGACTACAACAATAGCAGGCATTGGCAATTGGGAATCGGACAATATCTTTAGGATGTTTTAACCCGAATAAATAATAAATGTACCGGTTTTTTCACTATAATTTGACCCCCCTTTAACTTTGTTACTGAAGGAGATACAAAAAATGTTTCGTATAAAAGTTTCACGAAATCAACTGAGGTTTTTTAATATGAGTCCAGAAACTGAAATATATACAGGGTGACCAACATATTGATGGCAACTTCATTTTTTCAAATGGAACACCCTGTATATTTTTCCATATTTGGTTAGCTCTTTTCTCCTGATTTCGAATATGTAACATATGTTGGTCTATCTTTTTTATTCTGAGCACCACAGAGTTTCAAATTTCAATAACCATCTGGCATAGCGTTTTGGAAGTTCGAGAATATTTAAATGGCCAATTTGATCTTTGGATTGGGAATGGCTCACCCATTTTATGGCCACCAAATAGTCCCGATTTAACACCGTTGGACACGTTTTTATAGCAATTCCTTAAGGAAAAAAATTACTTCAGCAATAATGACAATCAATGAAAGCGGAAAATAATGCTAATGATATAAAATCAACCAATATTGAACCCCTAATTCGGAACAAATCCCGTCAACGCACAAAGAATAATGATAATATTGTAATGGTTAGAAACAAATTTTGAAGCTTTAATTTCTGACTTGAATCAGAGCCATGAAAATGCTATCAAAAATAGTCTAAACAACTTGAATGAACTATGTGTATTGAATGAAGGGGTCATTTTGGGCAATTTCTTTAGTTGATATTATTCTTATCATACTACCATAGTTTATCATTTTGCATTGGTTAAGTGATTGTTAAGTATTTATTTCAAAATAATACTTTTAAATGAATTGTTTGGATATAAAAAATTTCATATGTATTTCAAATATTTTTTTATTCGGTGTCATCATTTCAAAACTTTGAAACTCTGAAAATTGAAGAGACACATCCACATACGCATTTATATTCGAGATCAGGAGGAAATAGCCTATCAAAAAAAGGAAGAATATGCAGGACAGGGTGTCCGATTTGAAAAAATATAGTTGCATTTAATGTTGTTCACCCTGTATATCTTCCCGTTGACGTTATTACAACTCCAAAAATGAGCATTTTCAGTAAACGCACTTTGCCCTTGCAAAATGATTATACGGATCTTGGCAGGTGGTTCTTAAATTTTGAAACTCTGTGGTTCTCAGAATAGAAGAGATAGACCAACGAATGTTACATATTCGAAATCAGGGGAAAAAGAGCTAGCCAAACATGGAAAAATATACAGGGTGTTCCATTTGAAAAAATTAAGTTGCCATCAATATGTTGGCCACCCTATATATATATTTCAGTTTCTACATTCATATCAAAAAACCTCGGTTGATTCCGTGAAACTTTTATACGAAACATTTTTTTGTATCTCCTTTAGTAACAAAGTTAAAGGGGGGTCAAATTATAGTGAAAAACCCGGTACATGTAGAAAACTAATTAAACATAGGCCTTCAGTGGTCTCTGAGCCCCGCACACATATTGCACATTCTGAAGGCAGATTCTATGCACTAAATAATTTCACACATATTCAGTATTCATGTATTCATGGTGTTGAACGCGTGGATATTGCATGGGATTTGTACTTACACAAAAAAGCCTGAAACAAGCCACTGGTAATGCTCACAGTGTGGGGGGTAAAACTTCTCGAAAAGGGTGAACAAGCAAATTTATTTAAAATTTTCTACCTTATTATTGTCAGAGAGATGTGGTGGAAACAATGTGATGTAAACACGACTTTTCTTTTTTTAACTTTTAAGATAAGCTTCATTATGACTGGGCAGATTATTTATGAAAGGACTCCAACAAGGAAGGTCTATTTCGATTTCTGAGCCGTACTCTTCTAGATGAATTCCAATATTTCACATATTTTTTTTGCGGGAAAGGGTAAGCATTCTGTGTGGGCAGAATTGGAAGACGAATCATTTACTGCTGCTTTTAAAGAGATTTCTAAGCATCAATCTGAAATTAGCCCTAAAGTATAAGCAAATACGCGGGTAATTCGTGGTTAAATTGTATGGTGTATGCTTAAAATCAAAGGTAAAAATGTTTTAATTTGTTTTCTATTTTCGTAGAATTAATTTCGGTTTTCTTTGAATTTAGTTTTGTTTTTCGTAGAATTTATTCTATTTTCAAACCAGTTATGGCGAAAAAGAACCTGAATATTAATTTTCACAGGAAAAGATTGGTTTCATTAATTGGGTCAAATAACTTCCGCCCATAAGAGTGGAGAAAATTTGTCATTTTCAATAGACATGCGATGTTATCCATCTCCCGTTTGGAGTGTTACTGATTCGATATTCGATCCTAGATCGTTGCTTGCGCGCTTCCCCACTCACTACAGGCTGCCATTCCAACAGACCAGCCGCTTATTCAACATCGAATCGCTCCGAGGATTCGATTCTTCCACTGGGAGACAAAATTGTCAGTGGGATACTGGATCTATTCATACAAGAAAGGTTACTGCAGCAATCGAGGCTAACGTTGGAAAGAGCTGAAGACATATGCAGAAGTTCAGAGATAAGTAAGAGACAGGTGAAGGAGTTGAAGAATCATAAAGAAGTGGACTTAAAAGGAAAACCAGAAGTGACAGACCAAAAAGTGCACAGGTTAGTAATAAACTTATAAATAATAATAATAATAATGTTAATGAAAATAATTATGACTGTTTGGAATGTGGTCGTAATCATGGACCTAAAAACTGTCCTGCTTTTGGAAAATTATGTCAATTTTGGTCGAAACCTAATCACTTCTCAGTAGGTTGTAAATTCAAGACAAACAGTAGGTAGTTCAACCAGCCTTCCAAATCAGGTTATACTCCTCAATTCAAGAAAAGAGTACATGAAGTAAATGATAATTCTTATATGTAATAATAATAATACGATTGAAGCAGATTGTTCAACACCTCTATTACCAAGCGAGCACCCTCATGAAAACATCACACAGACGGATAGTGAAAAAATTCCAGGAACATGTCGACATTCCTGCGTCGAACTACTGGCTGACTTCTGGAAGATTGTTTCCTGAAACAGAAGGTTTCCTCCTTGCAATTTAAGATCAAGTAGTGCAAACTAAAACTATCAGAAATATATCATGAAGGATAGGAGCCTCGCCAACGAAAGATGCCGCTACGGATGCCAAACATCAAAAACAATCCAACATATTACAGGAGGCTGCCAAATGTTTGCTGGAAATGAATATTGGGACAAATAATTACCGATAGCGGCGCTGCAATCGCCGAATCAGCTGTTCCCGAAACGAGTATTGTTTCGTGCACGTTTAAGCAAAACACGAGGGATTTTGAGGTTTCTCAAGTGTTTCAGTTGATTTATTTCGTCTTTGGACTGAACAATCATGAAAATGGATCTATGAAATCATTTATTAAGCTCAGACACAGTGGTTCAGATCATATTCATCGAGGACGATATGTTGAAAAATATCAGTTTCAGGCATTTACCCTTGTCAACTGGAGAAGGAAAATTAGCCTTCTAACTTGACTCATTTCACCGGTGTGAAGTTAGCAGCCACTTTCTTCGGAGAGAGCGGCCGTTTTACCAGTGGCGTCGGGTGAAATATAATGTATCATAACTTTTGACTGGAATGAAGTAGCGATCTGAAATTTCTAGAATATCTTTCTGAAATGATTTCCAATATTATACTAGAAAATCAGATTTTTCTCCCACCCGGAACTGAAAAAAAGCCCTGGAAAAAAAAAGAAAATTATGATCAATCAAAAATAACCGGAGAAAATGGCCTCTACCAATGAACTCACAGGATACGTTTATTATGACCTAAGGAACAAGTGTTATCAACCTCATCTCCTTCGGAAAGGGCTGAGGGGTGGAAATCGACTCCGCCGCCTCCATGTCTCACACTTATTATAGAAAAACACCGAAGAAAATGGCCTCTACCGATGAAACTCACAGGATACGTTTATTATGACCTAAGGAACAAGTGTTATCAATCTCATCTCCTTCGGAAGGGGCCGAGGGGTGGAAATCGACGCCGCCTTCATAGAACCTATTATTATTCTGAACACATCGAAGAAAATGACCTCTACCAATGAAACTCACAGGATACGTTCTTTGTCATTTAAGGAACAAGTGTTATGAATTTCATCTCCTTCGGATGGGGCCGAGGGGTGGAAATCGACTCCGCCGCCTAAATATCTCACACTTATAGAAAAACACCGAAGAAAATGGCCTCTACCGATGAAACTCACAGGATACGTTCTTTATGATCTAGGGAAGAAGTGTTATCAATCACATCTCCTTCGGAAGGGGCCGAGGGGAAAAAATCGACGCCGCCTCCATAAAACCTATTATTATTCTGAACACATCGAAGAAAATGACCTCTACCAATGAAACTCACAGGATACGTTCTTTGTCATTTAAGGAACAAGTGTTATAAATTTCATCCCCTTCGGATGGGGCCGAGGGGTGGAAATCGACTCCGCCGCCTCCATATCTCACACTTATAGAAAAACACCGAAGAAAATGGCCTCTACCGATGAAACTCACAGGATACGTTCATTATGACCTAAGGAACAAGTGTTATCAATCTCATCTCCTTCGGAAGGGGCCGAGGGGTGGAAATCGACGCCGCCTTCATAGAACCTATTATTATTCTGAACACATCGAAGAAAATGACCTCTACCAATGAAACTCACAGGATACGTTCTTTGTCATTTAAGGAACAAGTGTTATAAATTTCATCCCCTTCGGAAGGGGCCGGGAGGTGAAAATCGACGCCGCCTTCATGTCTCCCATTTATTTCAGAAAAAAGTCGAAAAAAATGGACTTTACAAATGAAACTCACAGGAATTCGTTTTGTGTGATCTAAGGATGGTTATGTACGGGTTTAAAAAAACAAAAAATTCCAATCATGTATGATATATTACGTGCGTACAATGATACTAAAGCAATAGTTATTTGTTGAGTTACATGAAATGATAATACAATACAAAATACAAAAAGAAGGTAATCTTTATCGTAAATCCCAGCCTTGTAATGAGTTCTGGCGATTCTTGGCCCTTTAAATACAATTGAGTCTCGAGTGAAATTAGAATAGGGGAAAGTGTCCTAAAATGACACAGTTGATAAAATGACATAGCTCAAATAAGTTGACTACTAGATGCGCCATCTATGAACTGATATATGATAAAGCAGCCTACATAATTTCTTGAACTGTAATGTGATAATACCTTAGATTATTTACACCAAGATAGAGCATAGTGAGAGAGAAAACGTGGCCGAAATAAGATAGCAATATGTTTATTATTTTCGTCAAAATCAAAACACATTCCCGCAGCTCCCTATTGGTGGCTTTCTACCACGTGACCTGGACGTGCGAATGAATTTCATTATGGCCGCCTTCTTTGACAGCTGATGCTTAGGTGGAACAAGTTCAAACTTATCGTTTTGAGTTAACCAAGTGATTTTTGTAGTGAAAACGAGGTTGTACAATAATTATTTGCTGTATTAAGCTGAAAAATGGTTAATTCCTGTGTGATATGTAAAAAAAGCACCAGTAAAGACTGCGGGCGATCCATACATCGGTAAGTAAACACAACAAATAATAATTTACCATAGGCGTAGCTAGGAGTACCTAGCTCTCAATATAAGCATATTGTAAACTTATTTTAAAAGCATTTTCTTTTAATAGAATGCCTAGTGATAATGCCAGACGGAAATTATGGATGGATCAATTAAATTTGGGAAATACAAAATTAGCGAAGGAGGTATATGTTTGTTCTGACCATTTTTCTGATGAAGACTTCCTATATAAATCAGCAAAAAGATTTTTGAAAACTGAAGCTATTCCGTCCAGGATTTCGTCATCGATTCATTGGTAAGTCTATTGAATATTATGAGGGTGTTTTATTCAAATTTGATTTGGATAATATGAACATCTAAATATATATATTTTAAAGTTTTTACATCTGAATGTCTTATTTATAGTATAGAGGTATTTATTGGTTTTTTCACTGTAAATGTTTTGTATGACATTTTCATAATATTTTTAGGCCTGATGAAGCAAACGAGAGTTTGCGAAACGTTGCTGAATATACTTTAAGATCTTTTGAGAGTTTGTCCTTATCCCGCAAAATACAGTTATCAATTTATTAATTATTGTGGAGGACACTAATATTTGCATTCTCTAAATATAATATTTCTAATTTCAGTTCCAGTAGCACATCTCCAGATGAAAGGCCTGTGACTCCAGAACCATTAGATACTAATAAGCTAGGTAGTGTCAGGGAATCCTCAAAACTGAGTAATTCTGAACTATCCAGAACTTCAACAGCTAGTGATTTGTCTGCTACACTGACTACTTCAGATTTATCTGCTACATTGACTGCTTCAGATTTATCTGATACATTAACCGCTTCAGATTTATCTGCTTTTTTGACCGATACAGAATCCTCTGGTGCTTTGACAGTTTCAGAATTGTCCGGTACTATGACAGCTTCAGAATCGTCAAGCAACTTGGTATCCTCGGAAGTATTAACAGTAGCACATCCAACTACGTAAGTTTTACTTAATTTTATATTTATAATATTGCAAAATATATTCTGGTTCATTATATAAAACCTTCATTATCTTATTTCAGTTCTGAAGCTAAAAGTTCTGTACCAAGGCCAAGAAAAAGAAAATGTTTTGTTGGTGATGTAACGGATGAAGATTTCAGGACACCAAAACAAGGAAAATTTGCCTTCTCCCTTGCTAAACGAAAAATTGCAGAACAGAAAAAGAGACTGAAAGCATTGAGGATGAAGAACAGAAGACTGCAACAGAAAATTTCAGATATTTCAGGACTACTGAATAATTTGAGGGAAATGAACCTTATATCCGATAATGCTCAAGATTATATAGAGGTAAGTAAGATTCAGCTTTGCATATATGTGTGGAATGTAATTATTTTCAATATTTCAGGCATCGTTACCAGGTCCTAGTAGAGATATGGTAAATAGACTCATAAGGGGATCAAAAAATCAGAAATTTACACCTTCTCTACGAGCATTTGCCCTATCATTACATTTTTACTCGCCTAGGGCCTATAATTATGTTAGGGAAAAATTCAATAATTCACTTCCACACCCAAAGACTATTTCTAAGTGGTATCAGACCATTGATGGAACTCCTGGCTTCACAACTGAAGCCCTCAGTGCATTGAAGAACAAAGTGCAGCAGTCTGCGGGAGAACAAATTTATTGCAATCTGGTGATTGACGAGATGGCTATTAGAAAAAAAATCGAATTCATTGCTGGTAAATTTTATGGATCAATAAGTTTTGGAGAAAAACCTGAAGTGGATACTTTACCAGAAGCTAAGGAAGCACTTGTGTTTTTAGTTACCTGCATCAATGGTCACTGGAAAATTCCAGTAGGCTATTTTTTGATAGATGGATTATCAAGCAGAGAAAGAGCCAATTTGGTAATTAACTGTCTGGAGTTTTTGAATGAAGTAAATTTGAGAATAACTTCTGTTACTTTTGATGGAGCAGCTTCGAATTTGAATATGGCGAGTCATTTGGGTGCTGATTTTTCGAATCCTCAATCATTGAAGACTCACTTCGAACATCCAGTCACCAAAGAGAAGGTATTAATTTTTCTTGACCCTTGTCACATGCTCAAACTCTTGAGAAATTGTTTAGGAGACAGTAAGATTTTGAAAACAAAAAATGATAAATTAATCAAATGGACCTATCTTGAAGAACTTGTGAATCTTCAAGACATAGAAGGATTGAATGCAGCAACGAAGATAAGAAAACGTCATTTACATTTTGTGAAAGAAAAAATGAGAGTGAAGATTGCTGCGCAGACATTCAGCAGGAGTGTGTCGGATGCTCTTAAATTCCTTGAGTTTGATTTGAAATTGACAAATTTTAAAGGTGCTGAAGAGACTGCAAATTTCTGTCTCTTAGTTAATGATTTATTTGACATCTTGAACTCAAGAAATAAATTCTCTCCATATACATATAAGAGGGCATTGTCTTTCGAAAACATTGATTTATACGTGGAAAGGTTTTCTGAAGCAAAAGAATACTTCATGGAACTGACTCTGAATGGAACACCAGTATTATCTTCAAGAAGGAAAACAGGGTTTCTAGGGTTTTTAATATGTATGGAGAGTCTTGAGGAAATATTTAGAATGTATGTGGTGTCAAAAAAATTAGACTTTTTATTGACCTATAAGTTCTCTCAAGACCATCTGGAGGTATTTTTTGGTGCTATCAGGAGTCTGAATGGATACAACAACAATCCCACAGCCAGACAATTTCAGTCAGCATATAAAAAGTTGTTGATAGCAAGGGAAGTGAGAGGTGCTGATTCTGGAAATGTTGTTAATTTGGACAATACATCAATTCTTCATGTTTCGTCATATAAAAAAATAACAATAAATGATCATAAGGAGGACTTGGAGGAGACTGAAGAGTATAAAAATTTGTGTGCAGCGTTAAATGATCATGATTACTTTGGCTCTTCAGGATGGCAATTATCTTCATATATACAGGATGTTTTAATTTATATAGCAGGATTCGTTGTCAAGTCATTGAAAAAATGTATCACTTGCTCAAAATGTCTTGATATGTTGGAGACTTGTGAAACATATTCATTTCTACAGAAAAGAAAAACGTATGGCAATTTATTCAAGGCATCCAAATTTGTCATTAAGATATGCACACAAGCAGAAAAAACAATAAGATATATGATTTCTAACAACCCTAATATTTTGAGTACAAAATCTGAAAATTTAATCAATAAGTTGATTCATAATTGTATTGTCTGTTTACCAGATGATGTTTTAAATGCATTTGGCAATCATGTATTTGATGAAGGGTTTCTAGAAAGTCATGAATTGCCTTTGATAAAACTGATATTGAAAAGATATTTCACTATAAGAATTCACCACGAGACAAGAAAAATGAGCGATCAAGTGGTGAATCGAGTAAGAAGCATGCTCACACATCTGATTTTGTATCAGAATCAATAAGTTTTTTTTATCTTTACAATTGTTAGTTTTAAGTTTTAGGGTGATCAGGGTGTATAAAACACTCTTTTTTGATCGTGTACTTTTCGATCCTGTTTGGATTCAATTACCAAGGACAATAGCAGTAGTAGATTCTTAGTTATTTTATTATAAACATTTCTGAAGAATCGATTATCAGTATATTTTAGTTACCTATCGTATTTCTTCAAATCATTATTGTAAAAATCATTTATTTTATGTTACATGTTATTTTTTATGGAAGTTATTAATACATCCTTGCTTGATAATCAATCCTGATTATGCAGGCTTTCAAGTTTCAATTGCTATTCCACTTTAAATACTGATGCCCCGTCCATTCCATTGCAAAACTAACAAAATTCCAATCATCTATCTTATATAGTGGAACAAAACTATACATTCATACTATCATTTGCCTTCAAAGGTGCAGGTAATGGATGGACAAGGTTTCAGTAAGTAAGTAAGGCCTATTACAGCATTAATGAGATCTGATATGATTATACTTCACACTTGATGTAAAACTGACCTATCTAATACATTTTCATGTCGAACTGGATCAATAAATTTATTGTTATTTTTGTTATTCAATTTAACATAGTATTCAGGTGTAATATCCTTAAATTTCAAACCTTTGCAGTCAAATGAGCTCCATTTGTAATAACATGGTGGTCCCCAATAAAAATCTGGACTCAACTCAGAACAAGATATCAAGCTGTGTTAAAATCCAAATTTAGATACAGCATCGTCTTGTATGGTAATAACGTACCATGCAGCCTTACTGAAAAGTGACCTGAATAGATGTATTCGATATAATAGGATTGTTAATAAGATCATTGATAATGATATAACATTCAATTGTATAGGTATTTGTAATTATTAAAACCAGAACAACAATATTTGAATATCATATTTGCTATTTCAAATCTCTTTTCATATTGAATTTTTTTTCGAATCGAAAATATGCCCGCACTATAAAAATTCTGCGTATAACAATGATTTAGAATAAGATGAAAACATCGGGAAGGTCAACAAAATTCATAAAAATAATGACATTAATTATGCATCCAATGAAATAATAATTAAAGATTCGATAACCTTTGAAGGATTTATTTCTATTCTTAACAAATTTTTAGATCCACGCCACTGACTTCTATTTACGACAACACACTTTGTTTGTAAACAAACAGTGTTTATTATGGGAACAAAACATTCAGTTCATCTAGTAAGGGATTGCTCCATCTTGGTGTAAATAATCTAAGGATAATACAGATCTAGTCCAGTTCATTCTATGATTTTCGGCATAGGTTATGTTTCAGCCGCCAAAAAGTTTTGTCTACGTTGGTCTTTATCCATCTGCAAATCAGACTATTGTTGATAATAATTGCTGTGTTAGTGGTTTTTCATTAAATTCGATATTCGTGCTCTTCATACTGGTGAGTAAATTTTCATGAGATCCTATATATGTCAAATATATACAAGAAATAAAACTCCAACCATGCGTTCAAAATGACATAGTGCAATGGCTTGTAAAATGACACAGTATGTCATTTTATACGCCGCACTCAAAATTGAAATTTATTTCAGGAGTCGGCATGGTTGGCAGATACATCAGAAAGAGTAAAGACAGTCTTGGATGAAACAGCAATGCTTCAAGCCATTAGAGATGTAAAAGAAAAGAAAATGGGATGGCTGAAAGCATCCAAGCTCTACAATGTTCCCCAAGCTACGCTCAGACGAAGAGCTGCTGACAAGAAAACGAGTAAAAGGTGCGCAGAAAATTCTGGGACGGTTTTCGACTACTTTTGATTCGCAAACAGAAAAGAGTTGGTAGATCACCTAAAATTTCTTGAATCTAGACTTTTTGGATTAACTACTGTCGAAGTCAGAAAATTAGCTTATGATTTTGCGGAAAAAAACAAATAGATCATCGATTCAATCGGGAAAAAAAAATAGCCGGTAAAGAATGGCTGAGGGGATTTCGTCAAAGGAATACTGACATATCCTTACGTCAACCAGAACCCACTTCTGCAGCCAGGGCACGAGCTTTCAACAAGCCTCAAGTGTCTAAATTTTTTGAGGTTTTGAACTCTGTACTACGACAAGAATCAATTAATGTGGAAAAAATTTACAACATGGACGAAAGTGCATGCTTCCAAGAATTTTAGCCTCAACCGGACGCAAACAAGTAGGATCACTCACGAGTGCAGAAAGGGGCCAACATGTTACAGTTGTTTGTTGTATGAGTGCAACAGGTAACTTCATTCCACCTGCTTTGATTTTCGCAAGAAAAAACAAAAAGAATGAACTTTTCGATAAAGCCCCTCCTGGCAGTTTGGGTTTGTGTCAAGAGTCTGGTTGGATGAACTCGGAACTTTTTGTTCATTGGTTGAAACACTTCTACAAACACGCTAATCCCACATGCGAAAATAAAGCTCTCCTTTTACTAGATGGTCATGTGAGTCATACTTCTATAGAAGCGGTAACATTTTGCAGAGAAATAATATTATACTGATATGCTTTCCTGCTCACTGCACTCACCGAATGCAGCCCCTTGACGTAACATTTTTCGGCCCTTTAAAACATATTACAATCAGGCTTCTACCACTTGGTTGAGAAATAATCCTGGTCGTGTGATTACTGCTTACCAAGTGAGTGAAATTTTTGCTGAAGCATATGGCAAAGCTGCCACTATCCAAAATGCAGTGAATGGGTTTGCTAAAACGGGAATCAGTCCATTTAACCCCGAAATTTTTCCGGATCATCTCTTTTCACCTGCAGAGACAACTGACTTGGCATCAGAAAACGATCAGATTGGAACGGAAAATCCGTTAGAGAAAAACGGTACAGAACTTCTAAATGAGAATCAAAATATTCAACCAGAAGTGGTTTCCGAACTCCCAAAATATAATGAAGAAAAAGACAGGCTAGAAGGCACAAAAGTATCATTTTTAGAATTATCCCCACCTCCTGTAGCAATAGCCCAATCCAGACGAAGGAATGTAAAAAAATATACAATTTTAACATATTCTCCAAACTTAGAGGAACTGAAAAATAAACAAAAAGTGCTGTCACAGAAAGTTCATTCTCGCAAAATTAAAAAGAATATTTTCTGTGGAAGTTCCAGAGAACAATAGAAGAGGAAGCGCATTGTTCTACGAGAGCAAGACTAAAAGGTGCGAGCTTAATGATACATCATTTGTTGATGACAGTAGAGATGATGTAGAAAATGATGATGAAGATGATGTGTCTTGCATTTACTGCATTGGATTATTTAAGAACTCTAATTCAAGGAAAAATGGATTCGGTGCATGATTTGTAATCTTTGGGCTCATTTGGAGTGCACAGATTTGTCCCCCAAGTCCAAGACATTCATCTGTGACTTGTGCAAATAATTTTTCAATTAATCCTCATACTATGTCATTTTTAACAACCCTATTGTGTAAAATGACATAGCTGGACCATTTAATTTCTGTTGATTTTTTTATATTATTTTAAGTTTAAATACATTCATTTCTAGCTAATTTGTGTTGTTTTTTGATTGACTCAATATTTTGAAAAAAAATGGAGTCAATTGAAGGAATACTACGAAATTATCATCATTTTAAAAAAAGTATGCCATTTTAGGACACTTTCCCCTACCTATTCAAAATGGGCTCGAACTGCCACATCTGTGCGAAATACTTGCGAATGAAACACATTTTGTAACTGAAAACTCAGGTTATTACCAAATTCCCTTTTGATGACTTGAAATGAATATACATTTTCTTCGATGTGTAATAGGTTCTATGGAGGCGGCGTCGATTTCCACCCCTCGGCCCCATCCGAAGAAGATGAAATTGATAACACTTGTTCCTTAGGTCATAATAAACGTATCCTGTGAGTTTCATCGGTAGAGGCCATTTTCTTCGGTGTTTTACTATAATTGTGAGATATGGAGGCGGCGGAGTCGATTTCTACCCCTCGGCCTCGGCCCCATCCGAAGAAGATGAAATTGATAACACTTGTTCCTTAGGTCATAATAAACGTATCCTGTGAGTTTCATCGGAAGAGGCCATTTTCTTCGGTGTTTTTCTATAAGTGTGAGATATGGAGGCGGCGGAGTCGATTTCCACCCCTCGGCCCCATCCGAAGGAGATGAAAATTTATAACACTTTTTCCTTAAATGACAAAGAACGTATCCTGTGAGTTTCATTGGTAGAGGTCATTTGCTTCGATGTGTTCAGAATAATAATAGGTTCTATGGAGGCGGCGTCGATTTTCACCCCTCGGCCCCATCCGAAGGAGATGAAATTTAAAACACTTGTTCCTTAAATGACAAAGAACGTATCCTGTGAGTTTCCTTGGTAGAGGTCATTTTCTTCGATGTGTTCAGAATAATAATAGGTTCTATGGAGGCGGCGTCGATTTTCACCCCTCGGCCCCTTCCGAAGGAGATGTGATTGATAACACTTGTTCCTTAGGTGATAATAAACGTATTCTCTGAGTTTCATCGGTAGAGGCCATTTTCTTCGGTGTTTTTCTATAATAATTGTGAGACATGGAGGCGGCGGAGTCGATTTCCACCCCTCGGCCCCATCCGAAGAAGATGAAATTGATAACACTTGTTCCTTAGGTCATAATAAACGTATCCTGTGAGTTTCATCGGTAGAGGCCATTTTCTTCGGTGTTTTTCTATAAGTGTGAGATATGGAGGCGGCGTCGATTTTCACCCCTCGGTCCCTTCCGAAGGAGATGAGATTGATAACACTTGTTCCTTAGGTGATAATAAACGTATCCTGTGAGTTTCATCGGTAGAGGCCATTTTCTTCGGTGTTTTTCTATAATAATTGTGAGACATGGAGGCGGCGGAGTCGATTTCCACCCCTCGGCCCCATCCGAAGAAGATGAAATTGATAACACTTGTTTCTTAGGTTATAATAAACGTATCCTGTGAGTTCATCGGTAGAGGCCATTTTCTTCGGTGTTTTTCTATAAGTGTGAGATATGGAGGCGGCGGAGTCGATTCCACCCCTCGGCCCCATCCGAAGGGGATGAAATTTATAACACTTGTTCCTTAAATGACAAAGAACGTATTCTGTGAGTTTCATCGGTAGAGGCCATTTAATTCGGTGGTTTTTCTATAAGTGTGAGATATGGAGGCGGCGGCGGAGTCGATTTCCACCCCTCGGCCCCATCCGAAGGAGATGAAATTTTAAACACTCGTTCCTTAAATGACAAAGAACGTATCCTGTGAGTTTCTTTGGTAGAGGTCATTTGCTTCGATGTGTTCAGAATAATAATAGGTTCTATGGAGGCGGCGTCGATTTTCACCCCTCAGCCCCTTCCGAAAGAGATGAGGTTGATAACACTCGTTCCTTAGGTCATAATAAACGTATCCTGTGAGTTTCATCGGTAGAGGCCATTTACTCGGTTATTTTTGATTGATCATAATTTTCTTTTTTTTTCAGGGCTTTTTTTCACAGTTCCGGTTGGGAGAAAAATCTGATTTTCTAGTATAATATTGGAAATCATTTCAGAAAGATATTCTAGAAATTTCAGATCGCTCTCTCCGAGAAAGTGGCTGCTAACTTCACACCGGTACTCATTTCAAAGATAAAATGTATTCTGATATGAGCAGTTATTTAGTGGGAAACAAAGAGTCCTGCTTCAGTGAATTAAATTATATATAGAAAGCAAAAAAATGACCATATTTGTTATTGAAATGAAAACCGTTGAATTCCATGATGATTTTATTACAGAAATTAAAGACTTTGTGAAAATTAACAGCTAAATTTTAATTATTCACAACGTTAAAAACTATTTTTATTAAATACAAACTAGAAAAATCAATTAATATTTTGTCGTTAGTAAAGCATTTATCATTCAATACAATCCAACATCCTGGTATGAATAAAAACTTCACTATCCAAGAAATGATGATTAATTTTACAATACAGAATTAAAGTAAGTATTTGTATTCTATTTTCTAAAAAATAGTGAATAGTGCAGATAGCAGTTACCTTCTACTTACTTGTCTCATATAAAAAAACAAAAGATATACCGCAAATTGAAAGAAAATCTAGATATGTTTTAGCCAAGTGATATTAATTCAGGGCATTTATTCATAAAAACTTGAGTTATCACAACAATTTGTCAATTGACGAGTAATCTTCATCTGTTTTCCTCAACTAGTGAATTGAGAATATATCCAATAATGTACCTACTATATTTCCTCCTCAGTTCAAATATGAATCCTGAAACTGACTAATATATTTGTGTTCTTGATTTTGACTGCACTTTTCGTCTAAAATGAAAGTGGGTCATTTCAAAAATCAGTGCAGAAATGTTGAGTGTAATTACTGCAAAAAGAAGGGGCATTTAATGAAAGATTGTTATCGAAGAAGCAGAAGGAAGAATGAAGTAATACCCGGGAAAATGGGAGCAGTAAAGCAGCTGTAGCACTCCTGACAGTTTCAGACGAGGTAAATCGAAAATAAACATGGAATGGTTTATGGACAGTGGAGCATCTCAACACATGTGTAAAGATCGAAAAGTTTTCTGCAAATTTGAACAAATTTAAGTTCCTAAGTTCGTAAAAATTGGTGATGGTTCGACTTTGCAAGTAAAAGGTCAAGGTAACATATGTCTTTTGGCCTATAATGGCACAAATTTTCATTCTGTTACATTGCATGATGTTTTTTTTGTTCTTGATTTGAAAGTGAATTTGTTTTCACAGGCAAAGCCTTAGATAAAGGTCTATCTTTAATTTCGGATGCTGAGAAAGCACGTTTTGTTGACAAGAAAGACATCACAGTAGCTATAGGAATTAGATACCAAAAACTATTTAAAATGATGTTCAAATGGTCTACGTCTTCTGAGCATACATGCAGGTGTGAATTTGACAAACTTGAGAATAATGCATGCTATTTAGCAAAAGTAGAAACGATTTGGATTGGTGGCACAAAGCTCTAGGTCATCAAAATAAAATACATAAGAAATATTTTAATAAGAATCAAATTGAAATGGAACAAACCGAAACATTCTGTAGTTCTTGCGTACAAGGAAAACATTGTAGAGAACCTTTTATGCAAATGAGGGTAGGGCAAGAGAACTCGGGTGTATTCAGAGTAAGCTTAAAATCATCCCATGGATGGGTATTCATCTGGAGAAGACAAAGCATTTCCTTGATTACTCGTATGGATCTTGTAGCGATCCGGGAAGGGGCAATAAATTCTGCGAGATACCTAGGCGACAATTTTTGCTGATGGACGATAATTCCATATCGTGAATACCTTAACGAGGTTGGGATTCAACATCTACAGTGGCCGGCTTGTAGTCCTGACCTGAACGTAATCGAAAACGTTTGGGATCAGCTTAAGCTACGTATCCGCCGTCGAATGGAAAGAATATTAAAGTAAAGGAAACTTCAGAAATTAACACAATTATTAATTTTAAATGAATTTTATTGATTAAAAAAAATATGTTTTAATATCGGGTATTGGCCCCTCTGGCTCGAATCACTTCTTGCAGACGGTCTCTGAATGCTATTGAAAGGTTAATTATAAATTCTTGGGAAATATTATGCCATTCTTCGATCACTGGATTTTCTAGCTCAGCCAAATTTTCAGGGGCCAGGTTTCGACGCCGAATACGCCGTTTGAGCTGATCCCAAACGTGCTCATTTATGTTGAGGTCAGGACTACAAGCCGGCCACTGTAGACGTTGAATCCCCACGTCGTTAAGGTATTCGTTCACGATATGGGCTCGATGCGGTCTGGCATTATCGTCAATCAATAAAAAATTGTCGCCTATGTATGGTGCAAAAGGTACAACATGTTCTTGTAGAATCTCTTGAATGTACCTCACAGAATTTAGTGCCCCACCTCGAATCGCTACAAGATCCGTGCGAGCATCCAAGGAAATGCCGCCCCAAAACATTATAGACCCACCATTGAAGGCCAGTTGTGGCACCATACATGGTTCACTAAATCGTTCCCCTTGCCTTCTCCAAACAAATATGCGTCCATCAGACGATTTTAAACCAACTCTTACTTCATCGGTATACAACACTCTCTTCCAATCGTTAAGCTCCCAATTTAAATGCTCTCGAGCAAACTCCAACCTGGCTTGCTTGTGGGCTGCGGTCAAAAGAGGGCCTTTTGCGGGGCGTCTTGCACTCAGTTCAGACTCACTGAGTCTTCTTCTTATATTTTTCGAAGAAATTGCAACATTTCGGGCATCTCGAAGGCGATCTTTCACTTCCTTTCTAGTGAGAAACCGATTTCGCAAAACTTGTTGCCGTATAAAACGGTCGTCTATTTGGTTGGTAGATCTTGGTCGACCTTGACCTGGCCTTTTAGCGTGAGCGCCAGTTTCCATAAACCGCAATCTCACGGTGGCTAAACCCTACCTCACTCAATGTTACGATTTTAACGCAATCATGTTCACTCAAATGGTTTGCTGGAGGCATTTAAATAAATATAAACTTTCAACACAATAAAAAAACGAAAACAAATTAAGAAAACCAGATGAAATTAAACGCAAAACAATGCCACAATTATTGAAATTAATGATTATTGACAATTACAATTTATTTATTGACAGTGACAACTGTAAAATCCAGTACTACTTGACTGAAAATATTCATTGTCAATATATTGTATGCATGATTATAAAAATGTGAATATCTCTGGAAGGGACAAGTTAAATTGCTTTTTGAAAAAGCAATATACTCAGGAAACATCAGGCTACATCACTGTATAGTTTTTAGAAGCCTCAGGTATCAGGTATTGCCCACAGAAGGCGTGAAACTGTGATGAAAAAACCCGAAAATTTAAACACCCTGTACAGCATGATGCATTTCTTTTTTTGAACATCTCATTGAACTATGATATTCGCCAATAAAAGAGCTAAAACTAAAAAAAAATATTCAAATCGGACAAATGGTTGCGAAGATATTCATGGCTAATGCATAAAATACAAGAGTTGATGAAATGTTGAATATCTCTGGACGGTTCCAAGATAAATTGGTTTTTAAAAAAACAAAATACTCAAGAGATGCAAGGCTACAACGCTTTGTTGTTTTTACGTGCCTCAGCAACCTGACATTGCCCACACAAGACGTTAAAGTTTGACTATAAAACATGACATTATTTAAACGCCCTGTACAACATGAAGATTTAATTTTTTGGACTTCTGTTTAATGGAGGAAATTTGACAATAACAGAGCTACAATTGGATGAAAACAACATTGAAATCCGACTACAGATTGGGAAGATATCAATTGTTAAAATTTAACGAAATTTTGGGTGGTGCGCTAATTTTGTCCATCAGTATATATGTACATACCAAAAGGTTGCGAAATGAGTGGTAGAATTTGTAAGTTGAATAAAGCCATTTATGGTTTAAAAAAGGCACCAGTTTATTGGTACGAAAAATTCGATAGGTTTATGATAAGTGAAGGATTTAATAGAGGAAAATGCGATTATTGTTTGTATATCAAAACTTCAACAGAAGTGACCATATACCGATTTGGAAATTCACATCGAACACATACGATATACAATGCATCAGACAGAGAATTCTTCCTCCAGTTGCACAGATGAATAGGCGAGATAATCAAGTGCGATAACTGAATGAATTCAACTGTCTTATTGCAAAAATCAAGTCTTGTCTCTCTCTTATCGCAGTATGGTAGGGAACCCGCACTGCACGTATAGAATTTTTAATTTGTCAGGCTGCCCGTAATACTCGATTCAGTATTTACTGTTGCCTACCATACTAAAGAATTACGCTCTTCTAAACGATAAGAGAGAGAGACAAGACTAGAATAATGAAGCAAGACAACTGAATTCAGTGTGTTACAGCAAGTGATTGTCTAGACTATTCATCTGTGCAACTGGAGGGAAAATTCTCTGTCTGATGCATTGTATATCGTATATTTCAGATGTGAATTTCCAAACCTGTATGTATTAATATTTGTAGATGACATTTTGATTACAGGGTCTTGCTTGAAGGAAATCAATAAATTAAAATTAAATTTACATATGTCATTCAAAATGAAAGATTTGGGATTGTTAGATTATTTTTTAGGTATATCTGTTGAACAAGATCACAAAGATGGAAAAATTGTATTGAATCAAAAACACTATATTTATAATTTTCTTTCAAATTTAGTATGATAAACTGTAAGATATGTTGTCCATCATATTAATTGGAGCTATTATTTATTCCGAATAGAAAATAAATGAAAGATTTCGTGGAGTAGACACGAAATCTTTCATTTATTCGGGATAAACTGTAATCCTGTCAGTACGCCCGCCGATGGATTGCAATTTTAACTATGACTGTTTGAAGTTTGAAAAATCAGAGAGTCCTGACATAGAAAATAAATGTAGACAAATAATTGGCTGTATAATGTATGCCATGTTAGGAACCAGGCCAGATTTGTGTTCAAGCATTAGCTTATTATCTAGATACCAAAACTGTGCTAGTGAAGGGTTGTTAATTGCATTGAAGAGAGTATTAAGATACATAAAAGGGTCAATTGAACTGAATTAGTATACTGTAAGAAAAATGAAAATATATTAACAGGCTATGCTGATGCGGATTGGGGTGGCGATACTACTGATAGAAGATCAACAAGTGGTTTTTGTCTTTATGTGTTTGGAAATATAGTATCTTGTAATTCAAAGAAACAAAGTACTGTCGCCATGTCAACTACTGAGGCTGAAATTATAGCTCTGAGTTTATGTATTAGTGAAGCATGCTGGCTAAGAAATATGTTTTTAGAGTTAAAATTTGAATTTCAAAAAACTTTTTGCCTCTTGTATATAGGCGTACCTACCTATTCAAAAGGTGCACTACAGAATTCTTTTTGAGGCAGCTTTACGATACAGATTCCTTTTTCAATTGAGCTTTTTTCACGAATTAGTAATGTTGTACAAAAACAGATGGCGTTGAAGCTTGTTCTACTAGTGTCTCATCTATTCTCCGTTTAGTCTATGGTATTGAACCTGATGATGAAAAATTTCGATCATAAAATCCGGCACTTACTTGTTTGAAAGAACTGCAGAGTTTTCTAGGAATACTAAATTATTTGCATACATTCATTCCAAATTTGTCTGAGTTGAGTGCACCTTTGAGAGAACTTTTGAGGAAGGATGTAGTTTTCAAATGGGAAATTTTCATCAACAAACTTTCGATAAGTTAAAAACAATTTTGATTTCTCCACCTGTTCTACAATATTATAATGAAAACTTACCTATAGTACAGACAGTTGATGCCAGTCAAAATGCTGTTGGTGAATGTTTATTACAAAATTCAGGTCCAATTGCATATGCATCAAAATCTTTGACTGATGAACAAAAGCTTATGCTCATATAGAAAAGGAGCTTTTAGCCATTGTATACGGATGTAAAAAATTTCATCAGTATATTTATGCCAAATATATAACAGTTGAGTCAGATAATAAGCCATTGGTTCAAATTTTCAAAAACCTTTAACAAAATTTTACTGGAATGTTAGACATGAAATTGTTATCACAAATAATTTACTTTATAGAAATAATGCTCTTATTATACCAAGTTCAATGAGAAAAGATATACTTAACATTTTACATTTGACTCACATGGGAATTTCAAAAACAAAACTTAGAGCAGCCGATGTGGTTTACTGGCCTGGCATAACCAGAGATTTCGAAAACAAAATGATGGCATGTCCTACGTGCATGCATTTTCAAAAAATAACTCAAGAGAACTTTTAACTCCACATCCAGTACCACAAGGCCCATGGCAGAAAGTAGAAATAGATATATATGAATTGGAAAAAAGTTTATATCTTATTGTTGCTGATTATTTTTCAAAATTTATAGAAGTAAAGAAAACTAGCACCACCTCAGCATTATGTGTTATCAAAGTTTTAAAATCAATTTTTTTTCTGTTCATGGTATACCTTACATTATTTTTTCAGACAATCAACCATTCAATTCCAGAGAATTTAGACAATTTTGTAGAGAATGGGACATATTACACCAAACTTCAAGTCCATTATATCCTAAATCGAATGGAATGGTTGAAAGACATATTCAAACCAGTGGCGCAGCCAGGATTTTGTTTTGGGGGGGGCTGAACTGAAAAATTTTTGATGATACAGTGAATAACGAAATTTGCAAAAAATAAAGAAGAAAGAAATAAGGAAGAAATTAATCTTTGGGGGAGGCTGCAGCCCCAAAGCCCCCCCCCTGGCTGCGCCAGTGATTCAAACTATTAAGAATATACTGAAAAAATGTATCTATGACAAATTGGATATCAATTTAGCTTTATCAGAATATAAAACACTCCTATTTTGACAATCAGATAAAATCACCAGCTGAATAATTGTTATTCAGTAGAAAGTTGAGAAGTATTTTACCGGTGAAGCCTGAATCATTAAAACCTATTCATATTGACTTCGAAGAACAAATAATTACAAAAAAGACAAAAAATTAAAAAAAAATATTATGACACGTCATCTAAAAATTTGAAATCGTTCAATGAAAATGATAAAGTTTATATTAAAATTAGAAATATTTGGATACCAGGAGTAATCATAAAGAAATTCAACACTAATTCTTATCTTGTGAAGGAAAATGATTCATGTTCAACCAAAAGGAGAAATAGATATTTTCTTAAACCATATTATCAGGAATCAAATTTTAATTATTATGATGATGAATCTTCAGAAATTGATGAATGTTCTAAATCTGGAGAAGAGGTTGAATACGGTCAGAATTCGTTGAATACTTCCAGCTCTTTTTCAGGAGAAGTATTCAAAGAAAATGAGAAGACTAATGCTCAATCTTCTCAACAAACATTTATGAAAACCAGATATGGTAGGAAAATCAAACAACCAGATCGCCTACTAATGTAAATATATGTGTATTATATTTTCTAGATATAAGTATGGAAAATTGTTAGAAATTATAAATTTAATTTAAAGTTGCTGGGAGATGTCATATATTAATGTAATATGATACTGCGCATACCTGCGCTGTCATACAGATCATGTACTTATGTGAATTGAAATAAAGCAGTCATCCTTAAAACGTTGTATCAATAGTATCACCAACTAAGATATATTATAACAACACTGGTATATGTAAGAGAGGATCAATAAAGTGTATCCACGATACACTCACACCGGTATGTCGACGCGCATCGAGATGTGACGTCACTGCGGAGCATTTCCATTATTGGAATAATGCAATTAATGGCAAGTTTCATTGAAAATGCGATTAAATAACAATTACAAATTAAATTTATTCGATGTTTTAGTTTGCTGATACTGAAATATATCAATGGAATTGTATCAATATGGATGTTAGTGTTAATTTGTTGATGAAGAATAAATTATTGAATTTTCATTCAAAAACTTCGAATAAATGAAAATATTTTTATTATGTTTAGGGAATTTTCTATGAATTTCACTTATAATTCGTGAATTTGGAAAGTTTATTGTCCATTTTTTCTTCAAATTCTAAAAACTGATCTTCTTATTCAGACCCCTGTGTCTTAAGTTGGTACGGATTCTGCTCAGGCAAAGAATAACATCGAATGGAATCTGAATATCATTTTTCAGTTTTCCAACCGTGTTATCTGCTAATACTTTGAAAATAAGTTTTTTTCCTTAGATAATGAAGTACTGACGGAATACTTCCGACTTCGGAAAGCAAAAGTACCTTATTTCAGTTCCATTTGTAACTCTACTGTAATTCGTTCAGCCAAAAACTGCGCAATTAGGCATGATTGCCGGTGTTATAACAATAATAATATAATTCCACTTTTATTTCGCCACATAATTTGTCTTTTACGTATTCATATACAATGAGCGCAATCCAATATACGGCAAACGCTATAGCAATATTCAAACTACGTGTCAGATTTCATATAACATATGCTGAAGATAAGAGCAACTAGACGCTAATCTTCAAATCGACGAAGAATTAACTACGGTAAAAAAGTAAAATATAGTGTACGTTTGTTCTGAGGGGTATCTTGTGTGATTCTGAGTGAATTAAATGATTTTTGAGACTTTTCATTCAGAAAATCGAGGAATTGGATTTTATCTTTCACTGTGGGATTTTATCTGATCTGATAAGGGGAGCCAGGCATCTGTATTGTTCAATATTTCCATCAGCTAATAAATAAATACCAACCAGAGGCGTACTCAGGATAAATTCATAACATGAATTGTGGAAAATGTTAGAAGAAATTGGGCAGTAGAGGAATATGAGTTCAAATGTGATAGTGAATGCAGGAAATGGTTTCATCGAAACTGTATTGATTTGCCAGCGGAAGTAGCTAAGCTGATAATTGCAGGAAAAAAAGCATGGACCTGTGAGGACTGTGAAAATGGGGTCTTTGAGGATTCCTCAGAATCAGAGGGGGATTCTGAGGTGTCGGAAGTGGGGGAAGAAGCTCAGAAGTCATCACAGAGCAAAAACAAAAAAAATAAATCTAATAAAACCAACCAACAGTTCACAATAAATGATGTAATGCAAAAGCTTGACTTCCTCATAGCGCATGTCGAAGACCTGAGACAAGTTGGATATACAAGAAAGTCCAAATAAAGCTCTCAAAAAGGAGGTCAAACATATTGCGGATGAACAACAAAAGCTGAAAGTGGCAGTAGTAAAGCTGCAAATTGAGAAAAACAAAAATGAACAATCCAAACTAAACAAAATGTTATTATAAGTGGCTTGCCACAGATTGAAGATAATGATGAAGAAAACCTCAACACCCTATCTCACATTGGTGAAAAACTCGATATAATTCTCTCAAAAGAAGAAGTTACCTGCAAAAGGGTCGGAAAAGGTGCAAAAACCCAGCTCAATGTCAGGTTCAGGAATGAAGAACTGAAAAAGAAATTCATGGAAGCTAAGAAACAGAGAGATCTGAACTCAACACAACTGGGATTTGTAGAAAACACCCAATCTACATAAATCATGAGTTGACTTCAGAAAATCAGTTGTTGTTCAAGAATGCTAGGGATTCTAAGAGACAACATAAGTATAAGTTTGCCTGGATATCACAAGGAAAAATTCTACTGAAGAAAACTGAAACAGCTGATTGAAATCAATACTGAAGAAGACCTCAATAAATTGAAACAAAAAAACTAAAAAAACTGCACAAAAACCCAGTAAAACAAAACATAAGTATACTATACTACAACATACGAGTCCAAAAATAAAATAGAGAACTTAAATCATTATATACATGAGCACAATTACCCTCATTTAATCATCTTAACTGAAACATGGATCAATGAAAATAACAAAAACTTACATGGCATACAGGGCTACCATGGAATACACGATTGCAGACCATCTCGAGGTGGAGGTGTTTCAATATTTATAAGATCAGATCTACAAAATATGGCCCTTAAAGCTCCGAAAATAAATAATGCAAACATGGTGTGTGCTGAGTTGCCAGGACTCTGTATGCCGATATATGCGATTTATCGTGTCCCAAAAACAAAATACTCTCCAAAATTCATAGAAAATATGAGTGAAATATTAGAAAAGTTATAATAATTGGCGATATGAATATTGATACCAGGAAAAACAATAAAATTACCAAATTATACACGGACAAACTAAAATCAAATTCATATGAAATAAAAAACAAAAAATTACTAGGCTCAAAAATGATGGTACTGGTACATTAATTGATCATGTCATAACACCCACATATATCACTTGCACAGTAGAAACCAAATAATCGGCAAGAGTTGCCAGGACTCTGTATGCCGATATATGCGATTTATCGTGTCCCAAAAACAAAATACTCTCCAAAATTCATAGAAAATATGAGTGAAATATTAGAAAAGTTATAATAATTGGCGATATGAATATTGATACCAGGAAAAACAATAAAATTACCAAATTATACACGGACAAACTAAAATCAAATTCATATGAAATAAAAAACAAAAAATTACTAGACTTAAAAATGATGGTACTGGTACATTAATTGATCATGTCATAACACCCA
This sequence comes from Propylea japonica, assembly GCA_013421045.1. Lineage (NCBI taxonomy): Eukaryota > Metazoa > Arthropoda > Insecta > Coleoptera > Coccinellidae > Propylea > Propylea japonica. The sequence goes on along the minus strand of CM024241.1, from coordinate 13,041,656 downwards.
CATAATATATCACTTGCAAAGTAGAAACCAAATTAACGGCAATTTCTGATCATAAAAGTTTATATGCGAGTATTAACCTGGAGGCGAACAAGAACCTTGTCAGATCGAGAAAGATTATCTACAAGACAGATAATAAAAAGCTCAAAGAAACGGTTGGCAGACTAATACAAGAAAAACAACCACAAAGCATTGATGAGTTGATAGAGCTTCTGAGTGGAGCCAAAAGTACATGCACAATTAAAAAAAAGATGATAATTAAAAATATTAATTGGTGAGACAATTTTACAATTCACAAACAGATAACGAGAAGGGACAGTCTATAAAAGGAAATGAAGAAGTTTCCATACAACCCCAGACATCGGGCTAACTATGAAATACAAAGAAAGAAAGTGAACAATCTGATAAGAATACAAAAGAAACAATACTTCAGTGAAAAATTACTGGGAATTGGCAACAACACAAGAAAACTATGGTCTACAATAAATAAAATCTCACCATTTGAAAATAAGACAAAAACCAAACTATCAAATTTTGTATATAAAGGAAGGACATATAAAAATGCAAAACAAAAAGCAAATTTTCTTAATAGATACTTTATCCATTCAGCTGAACAAACTAAAAGAATCAACAAAAATAAAACGAAATTTGAGGAAATTGAACAAGACCAGTCGCTGTATATGGGAAGATGTGATGAAAAAGAACTTACAAGCATAGTGAAGTCTTTGAAAAGAAACACCGCTCCAGGATCTGCTTGTACTATACCCTATTATCAAAGACCATCTGCTGTCTATGATTAATGAATGTTTGAGGAGGGGCACATTTCCGAGATTATGTAAAATCGCTAGAATAACTCCAGTGTTTAAAAAAGGGAGCAAGCTGGAACCAGCTAACTAACTATAGGCCTATATCAAATACTTCGATATTTGCTAAAATAATAGAAAAATTAATGAAAAAAAGATTAGTGAAATTTTTAGAAATATCTAAACATCAATATGGATTTTAAGAAAATAGTTCGACAGAGGGTGCTGCAATCGATGTAATAGAATACATTTTACAAAAACTAGAGAAGAAAAAGAAAGTCGTGGGTGTATTTGTTGATCTTCCTAAAGCATTAGATACAATCAACATAACCATATTGCTGAGGAAGTTGAGGAAATTGGGTATTCAAGGATATGCCTTCAAATTATTTCAGTCTTTCCTTACTGATAGAAGATAATATGTGGTTGTTGAAGGCAAAAAAAGCAAACATAGGAAAATCAAAACTGGAGTTCCTCAGGGCACTGTGTTCGGACCACTTCTGTACCTAATGTATGTCGAAAATCTTGTCAAATCAGGACTGCAGGGGGAACTCTTCATGTTTGCGGATGATACAGTCATCATATATAGTGCCGACAGTATAAGATCTCTGGAGGAAATGGTCAATATGGATATGCAGAAATACAGTGAATGGTTAAACTCGAATAAACTTGTCATAAATGAAAAGAAAACTGTATACATTCTGTTCAAAAATAGAACAACCAAAGCCAACATACATCCTCATCTCTTTATCAATGGTAAGGAACTAACACAAGTGAAAAAGACTAAATACTTGGGATTGACCATAGAAGATACATTGAAATGGAATGCACATGTGGACATGATCGTGGACAAACTTTTACCAGTAGTGTCGAAACTTCGCCATCTGGGGCCATACCTTAATGAGAGGAGAGGAGTAAGAGTATATATTATGCCTATTTCCAGTCAGTACTCACTTATTTATCGGTGGTATGGTCAAATACAACAAAATTCAATATGAAAAGATTACAGATATTACAAAATAAAGTGATAAAAAGGCTCCACCATCTTCCATATGAATATCCAACTGAAGACTTGTATAAAAATTATGAATACACGAAACTGGAAAAATTGATCAAGTTACAACAGTGTAAACTCATACATAAGCTGGAAAACAAACAGATAAAGAGCCAAAATATAGTGGAAAAAGTTCAAAATACGGGGTCTTTATAAATGATCGTAACATCGTAGTGTGCTTTGAAATTTTTTATCTTGTCGTTTCTCACGCAAAGTCTACAAATTTATAATTCCAGTCACATTATTCAATTCCTAACGGAAAGACCAACCTAAACTCACAGTATCATTTGTTTAAATTGAAGTTTACACCAGAATATAAATATTTATAATAGTCCAACGCCAACTGCGTTGTTATAATCACTTATAGAGACCCTGTATAACTAATCGAGAAACAAGACAAAAAAACTCATACTACAAATTTAGAGCAAATACGGAAACATCAGAAAACTCGCAAGAGAAATCAACGAACTTCGAAAGGAAAAAGATGTTCTGAGCATTGAGTTAACATACATCAAAGAGTTACTTAAGGAATCTCGAGAAAAAAATAAAATACTAATGGAAAATAATGCACTTTCAAAAAAATCGTATTGAAGATGTTGAAAAAAATGAGAATTTAATGAAGGTTAAAAATGTAAACAAAGAAAAAAGTGGACAATATAAAGATGATAACAAAAGTCAAAATCAAGACACAAGGAATGAGAAAAATAATGAAATGTCATATGCCAAAAAGACGGTACACAGAACATTGGAACTACCCTTCCACAGAACTGATGCAGTTGATACGTCAAATAATCAAAAAGGTTATGTGAACATAGAACGCCAAATCAGTGTAAACAACAAACAAACGTCAGCACAGGATGGGGAATGGACAACGATTATACGTAATAAAAATAAAACTAAACCTAGGAGTGAAGTAATATGCACAGGCTCAAAAAAAACGACGAACTCTGTAATAAAGGGAGCAGCCAAACGGAAATGGATCTATGTTGGCAGGATTCAAGGCAGGGACATTACTGAAAAACAAATAAAAGATTATCTTGGAGAAATGAATCGAAATGAGGAAATAGAGATAAAAAGTTGAATACGCAAGGTAGCAATTCAGCTTTCAGTGTTGGGGTACAAACAGATGAGTTGTTCAAATCAATCTGTAGTCCTGAGATCTGGCCTGAGGGGGTCATCGTGAGAGAGTTTTCCTTCCGGAATTTATTTCAAAAACCTGGAACAAGAAGGAGAGAGGCTGTTGTCTCCCAATTCAGCTGAATACACTGATACAACTTCTGTTCTTCACCAAAATGTTCAGTCTATAACCAATGCAATCGATAACATAGAAGACATGATTCAAACTTTGGACAATTTGAAAGCAATATGTGTAACTGAACATTGGAAAAGTTTTGAACAACTACATAACCATAACATCAAAGGTTTCCAGATAGCAAGTGCCTTCTGTCGGAGCGAATTCAAACATGGGGGAAGCGCCATTTATTTAAAGAAAGGTATAAAATATCAAGAAAGGAAAGACATAGTTAAACTTTCAATTGAGAAGATACTGGAGATTGCCTCAGTTGACATGAAGATAGGTACTAAAGTAATCACCTTAATATCATTGTATTGTACTCCAGGGGAAACTAAAAAATTCCTGAAAAAATTTGAAGAGCTTCTTCAGATGATATGTTGGGAAAACAAAACAATAATTATTGCAGGCGATTTCAATGTTAACCTCCTTGATAAATCTAACAAATGTACAATCCAGTTCCTTGATTTACTCAATTCATATGGAATAAAAGCTAGCATCAATGAGCCAACAAGATCAACGTTATACAGTAAATCTTGCATAGACAATATTCTCATCAACCAACAAAACTTTACGGCAGAATTAATAAAAACAAACATTTCAGATCACGATACAGCCCAGATGATAACAATAAAGGAGCAGATACAGCAAAATCAGGAATACCAATATAAAAGAATTATAACATCAAACCACTTGCAAAATTTAGCAGAAAGTCTGAAGCTTCTGGATTGGAATATTTTATACAACATTCCAGATGAGTTGGTTGAGGAACAATGGAATACCTTTACAAATTTATTTAAAAACAAGCTAGACCAGGCATGTCCAATGAGAAAGATGAAAGTTGCTACGAAAAAATCTGCAAAACCAAGAAGTGAGGAAATAATAAACTGTAAGACCAGACTCGACTTATTACATGTTTGTAAGACTTTTAATCATGCTTTCATGAAATCTTACAAGGAAGTTAAAAAAGAATATGACGAATTGTTAAGAAAAGAAAAAAGCAATAATTTTAAACAGCATATTCTAAATTCTGACAACAAAATGAAAACCCTTTGGAGAACAGTTGCAACAATAAAGAATAATTCTAGTAAAGAGATTCCTGCAAATCCCACCGAAATGGCGCAAAAATTCAATCTGCATTTTGCAACAGCAGCTGAAGAGAAAATAAGTCACCAAAAAAATATACCATTTCAACATGACCTCAAAAGAAATGATAATAACTTTAACTTTCACCCAATAACAAAGGAAGAAACATTGAAATTAATAGGAAGGCAGTTCAGGAATAGATGATATTCCAATGAAAACCGTAAAATTCTGTATGGAAGAAATAGCGACTCCACTAACCTATCTCATTAATAATTCAATGAAATATGGTGTTTTTCCGGAACTTTTGAAGCAAGCCCTCATAAAGCCAATATACAAGAAAGGTGAAAAGGATAAACCCGAAAACTATAGACCTATCAGCATACTTCCTACTTTCTCAAAAATATTAGAGTTAGCCATCTGTGAACAGCTAGTGACTTTTCTCATGCAGAAGAAAATCCTGAAATCATCACAACACGGATATGTGAAGGGGAAATCAACAACTACAGCCGCATTCGAATTCATTCAAAATGTACTAAATGGCTTGGAAGACTCCAAAGTAGTGGTTGCTCTGTTACTGGACCTATCTAAGGCCTTCGACACTTTAACTCACGATCATTTATTGACAAAAATGGACTACTATGGAATAAGAGATACAGAAAAAGAATGGTTTAGATCCTACCTATCTAATCGTAAGCAAAGGGTCGCTATCGATGTTAATGGCACAAGAACTATATCCGAAGAAGCATGCATACAACTTGGTGTTCCACAAGGGAGTATCCTTGGTCCTGTACTCTTTATCATCTTCATCAATGACTTATACAACAAAGTTGAACATCATATGATAAACTATGCAGATGATTTCAACTTAACGCTGAGTGCATCCAGCTTCCCCGAAATTTCAAATATTGTTCAAAGCACTTTGGAACAAACTATGCAATGGTTCCAATCCAACAGACTATGTATGAACGTAGAAAAAACATGTGCCATTCTTCTGAAGACTGCTCATTCCGGTTTCCTAACACCATCACAGATCCAACTCAATAACAACAAAGTCTTACTGCAAAATTCTGGACACTTCCTGGGTCTCATAATTGATGAAAAACTGGAGCGAACAATATCATTGCTATGCACCAAGCTAGCTTCCATCTGCTACTCACTGGGTGTTTTAAGAAGATATTTAGACCCATCATCCATTAAGATAATCTATCAGGCTACATTTGAAGCAAAACTAAGGTATGGAATTATATTTTATGGAAGTGGAAACACTATGGATCGTGTTATGAAGATGCAGAAGAGAGCTGTTAGAACAATTATGCGAATGAAAAGTAGGGAATCATGCAGAGGAATATTTCGGAAAAATGGCCTGCTAACTGCAATTGCAATTCACATACAAGAGTGCCTTATATTTGTCTTCAAGAACAGGGACTACTTTCAGAGTAAAACTACAACAAGCTACAACACAAGGACAACAAAGTTGATATATCCACATCATAGACTTACATTAACAGAAAAGGGACCAGAATATAGTTGTATAAGATATTACAACAAAATTATAGATCACATAAAAGAAACAACCACACTCAAAAGCTTTAAAAGGCAAATTTTTAAGCTTTTGATACAAATCGAACCATACACGGTTGAAGAGTTTTTGATGTATGATGTGAGGAGCTGGAACAGGACCCCTCTAATCAGTAGATGATTGAAATTTTCTTTTTTTTTTGACGCTATTTCATTTCAAGAAGTTATGTACACATTTCTACTTTACTTGAAATAAAGCTTGTTATTATTATCGACTTGAGCCTATTAGCGTAGAAAGGGTGTGATTTTTCACACCCCCTAGCGATCGGCTATCACACTCCCTACTAAGGGGAACATTCACTCATCCCGGATAGCAAGTATCAGGGGGATTGAGCTCTTGAGGTCTTCGGTGTTCTTCTTCTCCTGGGTCCTGGGTTGTTCGTCCTTCGTTGCTGTTCCTGGATCTCTCGGTGATGTCGTGGTAGTTGGTTTTGCAATGTTTCCCTCCATGGTTGTTCCTGGTGTCCATCGTGACCTACAAACTTCCTTACCGTTCTAGCAGTACCAAGAAATACTGCTTTTTGCATTACTTTAAACAGGTTTTCATCCAAATCTAGCTCCTTGAGGTTGGACTTGAGGCTCTTAGGAATAATTCCTGTGGTTGATATGAGAATGGGAATGGTTCTGGTACTAGACATTCCCCACTGCCTTTTAAGGCAGCTCTCGATATTTCGATATTTTTTTATTATTATTATTATTATTATTAAAGAAGGAGTCCCATATATGCCAGTTTGACAACTTTAACAGAATGCCCAGCCATATAAGAAGTTCTTTAAATGCAAGATGAATAATTTCAAAAATTTAATTTAAGTCAACTATAATAACAACAAATTGTTGAATAGTAGTTGTATTTACAAATAAATAAATAAATGTGTTTCTACTCTGTTCCTCAATGACGAAGATGAGCGCGCCGGACGAGTTTAGACCCCGAATCTGGCATACCGGTGTGAGTGTATCGTGAGTGTATCTATCATATCTATCTATCTATCAGTGAATAAGTCAAATTGTCGCTTGAGGTTTTTCTGAGTTGAAAAATAATTACAATGTTCACATTTGTGTTGCTTTGAATTCGATTGAACCGAATATCCATGTCGCTCGAGAAGCAGTATTTGAGTTGAAGTATATTCCACTGTTCACATTAATGTTGCTTCAAATTCAAATGAACTGAATTCATATGTCGTTTGAGCTCGCTTTTTCGACTTGCAGCATATTCACACTGTTCACATTTATGTTGCTTCAAATTCAAATGAACTGAATCTATATGTATTTTAAGATAGTTTTTTCGACTTGCAGCATACTCACACTGTTCACATTTGTGTTCCTTCAAATTCAAATGAACCGAATCTATATGTACTCTGAGACTGCTTTTTAGTGTTGCAGTATAGTCACAAAATGCGCATTTATGTTGTTTCAAATCTAAATGAACTGAATCTATATGTCGATTGAGACTGCTTTTATGATTTGTAGTATAATCGCACTGTTCACATTTATGTCGCTTTAAATTCAAATGAACCGAATCTATATGAAATTTGAGATCGCTTTTTTGATTTGAAGCATATTCACACTGTTCACATTTATGTTGCTTCAAATTCAAATGAACTGAATCTATATGTGTTTTCAGATTTCTTTTTCGACTTGCAGCATATTCACACTGTTCACATTTGTGTTCCTTCAAATTCAAATGAACCGAATCTATATGTACTTTGAGACTGACTTTTTCTTTTGCAGTATAGTCACATAATGCGCATTTATGTTGTTTCAAATCCAAATGAACTGAATCTATATGTCGATTGAGACTGCTTTTTTGATTTGTAGTATAATCGCACTGTTCACATTTATGTCGCTTAAAATTCAAATGAACTGAATCTATATGTAATTTGAGATCGCCTTTTCGATTTGAAGCATATTCACACTGTTCACATTTATGTTGCTTCAAATTCGAATGAACTGAATCTATATGTAATTTGAGATCCTCTTTTCGATTTGAAGCATATTCACACTGTTCACAGTTATGTTTCTTCAAATTCAAATGAACTGAATCTATATGTCGTTTGAGACTGCTTTTTCGACTTGCAGCATACTCACACTGTTCACATTTGTGTTCTTTCAAATTCAAATGAACCGAACCTATATGTACTCTGAGACCGCCTTTCTGACTTGCAGTATAATCGCACTGTTCACATTTATGTTGTTTCGATTTCAAACTAATTGAATGTATATGTAATTTAGGTGGTTTTTTTGAATAGGAACATATTCACCCTTTTCACATTCATATTTCTTCGAATTCAAATGAACTGAATGCACATGTCGTTGGAGATCGCTTTTTCGCATTGTAGCATATTCACACTTTTCACATTTATGTTGCTTCAAATTCGAATGAACTGAATCTATATGTAATTTGAGATCGCTTTTTCGATTTGAAGCATATTCACACTGTTCACATTTATGTTGCTTCAAATTCAAATGAACTGAATCTATATGTCGTTTGAGGAAACATTGTCGTTTCGGAACATAATCACAATAATCACATTCGAGTTGCTTCAAAACAGTTGCATCAATATTTCGTTTTAAGTCAGCTCCTTGATTTACAACATAAGTAGAAGGTTTCTGCTTTAAATTATCATGTTCCTGAATTGCATTTGTTACGCTCTCTTGTTCCGGAATGGATTCACATATACGGAAACATGTTTCACCTTGAGAATAAGGGTTTTCACTTTTGAACTTAGAGCAGTATTCAGCTTCATGAAATTCTTTCGATGGACTACCTGTGCCAATTTCAGTAAAAATTTCTAACTTCTTCCTGTCATGAATACCATTATCATCTATAAATTGATCAAAAATATCAATGTTTTCAAGTTTCACCTCCTCCATTTTCGAAGACTCTTGATCGTTCAGATGCTGACCCTGAAAATATCAAGATTGAATTTTTATGTTCCCAGAACCATATCGGATGTACAGGTTTGGAAATTCACATCAGAAACATGCGATATTAAATGCATCAGACAGATATTTTTTCCGTACAGTTGAACAGTTGTATATCTGAGAGAATAAATGTTCGATTGCAATAAAGTAGTGTTGTCTCGCATCAGCGCATTTATGTCAGAGTTGATGAGAATGGAATATCTGCACTGAAGCGGGGCGGAAATAATGCATTTTCTTCACTTTATGTAGCGAAAAAATCAGAGTTTGCAAGACTTTCTTCATTTATACTCTAGCCATTAACAATAGATCCATAGAAACTGCACTTAAAAAAAGAATAAAAAACAAACATCTGCTTGCTTAAAGACATCATTCTCATCACACTCATATTGATGATGCACTGAAGAATGCAGCAAGAGCTTTCATTGAAGCTGTCCACAAAATTGAATCCCACTCTATGCGCGCAAATTCTAAGAAACATTATATCGATGGTAGTGAGTCTATCTCAGATATTCATAAGGATTATGTTGACGAATGCAAAAAATAGATTAATTCGTAAAAACCCATAGTGGTAGTATTGAAGGAGGTGAATTAAGAGTCTTAGAAACCACTATATGAGTGATAAATATCTTTATTTGAAGGCTGACATGTTCGGCGTACTGCCATTTTCAAAGCCATACTGAAATAATTAAAGGATCGAATTAAAACGTTGAATTTAGTTGTAATCGAGTCGAAAAAATATGATTAATATGAGTTTCGTGTAAATTTGAAATAGTTTTTAGGTTAGATAAATAAAACGATGGGACATAAACAAACAAATACATAAACAAGCAAACGAGAATATGAATCGACTCACAATCAAATAAATTAATCAGTTAATATTTTTAAAAAAGTGTTTTCTCGAAGTCATTCCTTCCGTTCGAGTCGGAATAAACGAAGTCAAAATTGTATTGTATGCTTGGTGATCAAATTATAAATTAAAAACAAACAAAACAACCCGCACAGAAAGGCTGACAGATGACGTTATGTGACGCGACAGAGGGGATCATAGAAATGTGTGTGTTTTTCTTATTATGTTGGAACACAGCCGTCTATAGAGAGTCTATAGTACTTTAGACGGCTGTGGTTGGAACCTATGGAAAAAAGCATTTTGTGGGTTTTCTAAAGTCGGCGCTTTTGAGGAGCCTAAATGTTTCCTGAAAGGTGTTCACCATCTTGGAATTGAGGGTATCAAAATTGGGGATGTTCGTATGCTTATATATTTCGACCTCCTCTAGGATCTCCTGCCGTCTTCCGTACTCGCAGTGGTGTAAGAGTTTAACGTCGTTTTCTCTATTAAAGTTGTGTTGACTTTCCTTAAGGTGCACGCCAAAGAGCGATTTGTTGTTGTCGGCTATCCTGGAGCTGGCGAGGTGTTCGCTAACTCTTGTTCCAACACTTCTGTCGCTTCTGCCTACGTAGATGGTACTGCAGTCTCCGCATTTAAGCCGGTAGACTCCTGGTTTCTTCAGGTGATGGATGGGGTCTTTGTTCCTAACAAGATGTTGCTGAAGGGTGTTCGAAGACTTGAAGGATACTGTAGGTTTTCGATGTTTTTGAAAAGTCTACCTATCCTCAATGGTGAAACTTATGTTGCTATGCAATTGATTTATCCAGTGGTGCAAACACGTCGAGTTCTTCTTTCGTTCCGTTCCATCCTATAAGTATATTGTCGACATAACGGAACCAGAATAGAATTTTAAACCTGAATGGATTTAGGCTGTTGAATACCAGTCTGCCCTCGAAGAAACAACAATACCCAGTATGTCATGCCACCACCCCAAGCACAAGCTCGCTGCTTTCAGAACATACATTCATAGACTATTCAAGGTTCCATAGACAGAGAGTTTTCGCAGAGAGGTGAAACTCTGAAATATATCGCATCGCAGAATGGCCCACAACCCGCAGAAGATTGAAAGACCTAGTCAATGAGTTCAAGAACAGAGCGAACACTCAGAACATCATCCACCGCACATCAGCAACACCAGCTAACTCTGACATGGAGAAAAACAATATATAAGCCTCCCATATCACGGAAACATATCCTTGAGGATAGGTAGACTTTCAAAAACATCGAAAAACCTACAAGTATCCTTCAAGTCTTCGAACAACCTTCAGCAACATCTTGTTAGGAACAAAGACCCATCCATCACCTGAAGAAACCAGGAGTCTACCGGCTTAAATGCGGAGACTGCCGTACCATCTCGTAGGCAGAAGCGCAGACAGAAGTGTTGGAACAAGAGTTAGCGACACCTCGCCAGCTCCAGGATAGCCGACAACAACAAATCGCTCTTTGGCGTGCACCTTAAGGAAGTCAACACAACTTTAATAGAGAAAACGACGGTAAACTCTTACACCACTGCGAGTACGGAAGACGGCAGGAGATCCTAGAGGAGTGGTCGAAATATATAAGCATTACGAACATTCCCAATTTTGATACCCTCAATTCCAATGGTGAACACCTTTCAGGAAACATTTAGGCTCCTCAAAAAGCGCCGACTTTAGAAACCCACAAAATGCTTTTTCCATAGGTTCCAACCACAGCCGTCTAAAGTACTATAGACTCTCTATAGACGGCTGTGTTCCAACATAATAAGAAAAACACACACATTTCTATGATCCCTCTGTCGCGTCACATAAGTCATCTGTCAGCCTTGTCTGTGCGGGTTGTTTGTTTGTTTTTAATTTATAATTTGATCACCAAGCATACAATACAATTTGACTTCGTTTATTCCGACTCGAACGGAAGGAATGACTTCGAGAAAACACTTTTTTAAAATATTAACTGATTAATTTTTGATTGTGAGTCGATTCATATTCTCGTTTGCTTGTTTATGTATTTGTTTGTTTATGTCCCATCGTTTTATTTTATCTAACCTAAAAACTATTTTCAAATTTACACGAAACTCATATTAATCATCTTTTTTCGACTCGATTACAACTAAATTCAACGTTTTAATTCGATCTTTAATTATTTCAGTATGGCTTTGAAAAGGCAGTACGCCGAAACATGTCAGCCTTCAAATAAAGATATTTATCACTCATATAGTGGTTTCTAAGACTCTTAATTCACCTCCTGCAAAAAATAGAGTGGTTTTGTGAATTATATCATGTTTTACTGTATATTAAAACAGGATTTCAACATATCGTCCTTTATTAAAAAAAAGATTCTTGCGATTTTAGTGAAGCATATAAAAATAGTTCTGCTGAAGAAAAGGAACTGAAACAAGAAGTTTACTTACAACATCATGAAGAAAAACGGTTGTCCCGAATAGAGAAAAAGAAGGATAGAACGATGACAACAACGTGGATGCTGTTTATGATTTACAGGCCGTATTTCAGTTTCCTAAAGGAGAAATATCTGTGTTCGATTATGAGTCGAATTGAATGTACTGAATCTGACAATTTATCGTCGGTCTAATTTTAAAACCTCGTTAGTCAAAAAATTGAAAATTGAGATACGAGCAACGATGAAAATCAAACAAACAATATCAAACAGCTAACCTCACGACGTTTAAGTTTTTTTTGTGTGGCTTTAACTAATATATTTGTTTCGTACTCTTTTTTGTATCTTTCATTAAGATAGCTTTCCTTAAAAGTGCTGGAAATACAGTTTTTTACTAGGTTGGTGACTTCAATTCCGGCAGATGCTTCTTCTCAAGGAAACGTTACTATAAAGCGCTCAATATTTAGCATATTAAAGTTTATCATTTTATAATTTTTAGTGCATTGAAGGTGCGTTTTTCTCAGTTTTTGAGATATATTTTTGATTTTATTTTAACAAATGTCCTCACGAACGTCTAAAATAATGAGAATGGTTACAAATGAAACGGTTCCTAACGAAGTAACAAAACCATCAGCTGCTGAAGGTTTTTTATCTGACGAAAAAATGATTGTGTATGCAAAAGATCTTGAAAATACATCTCTCAGCCAGTGAAGAATGTTATAATGACTTTCATGAGAAACTTGACACACAGCTAATTGTGGGAGCCTCTGAAAACAACGTTCAGGTGATTGAAACTGAAAACAACTTCCAAACGGTTGGTGGAACATGATGATGTATCAGCAGGGGATGATATTGAAGGAATATCCTATCCAGACTGTGAAAAATGTGTGGAAAATACACTTTCTGGAATGACAACATTTCTCATTTCTAGATTCATGAATTTATCATTTGCAACATTCAACATTATGAAAACACAAAAGTTGGCTTTGAGAGTAATATTTCGTTTGGGTTTCAGAGAATCATGTCGTGATGAGTTCAAGCAAAATAAACATTTTGACTATCTTTGGACTGAACATACAGGGTGTTCTGATTTGTTCCCGACAAACTGAAATGGGTGATAGATCACATCATTTAAGCAAAAAGTTCCTGTGAACATGGGTCCGGAAATTTTTCGTTTCCGAGATACAGGGAGGATCGATTTTTTGAGTCCAAAACAATGTACAGGGTAGCAAAAGAAGTTGCAACGGTTTGCATGGGTTGAAATGGTTTGCCGGTGGCGCCCTCTAGAAAATACAACTAAATCGACCACAAAAAACCTGTATACGATTTGCATGAAAAGATTTCGAAGCAGTCGAAACATATTAAAGAAAACGCGAATTATTTCTTCAACTTTAACACCATGTATCTCGGAAACGAAGGTTTTTCCGTATCTAAGTTCATAAGAACTTTTTTGCCTTAAATGATGCGATCTATCACCCATTTCAGTTTGTCGAAAACAAATCAGAACACCTGTATACAGGGTCGCGGGACGATTGACGTCCAAAAGAAAAAAACAGGTCCCCCGTCTCATGGGTTATTAGAATCACCCCTATGTACGAGATTTTTCACGGGTTCCGAGTTATGAATTTTTTATGAATTTTGAGAATATTCAACTAGACTATATAAAAAAATATATTTAAAAAAAAGTACAAGAGTTTCTGATATATTTTTTCTGTAAATGAATCGCCATGAAATGTACTTTTATACATAAAACTAGCGACCCGCCCCGGCTTCGCACGGTACGACACCACATTAGAAACCTCAAAAATAACAGTACATACTTCTCCACTATTTAATGGATGTTATTATACATATAAACCTTCTTCTTGAATCACTCTATCTATAAAAAAACGCATCAAAATCCGTTGCGTAGTTTCGATTTTGCAGATTTTAGCATTCAAAGGGACAGAGAAAGCGACTTTGTTTTATACTAAGTAGTGATAATCAGCATCGTAAATTTGATAAAAATTATAGAAATGTTGGTCACAAGTGAAAAAGTTACGTACTAGTTTGGATCATGATCTAAATTTTCAAATTTAAATTAAAAATGTAAACAGACTACTTCATGGTTTCTCAGTAGGCTTAAAAACTGCGCTCAACACTCAGCTTTCAGAATCGTTAATGAAAAATGGTACTCAACAGTCTACTTCTGCTAGAATTAGCTTAAAAGTCAGCGAGGAGGAAAAAAATCAAAGAACTAGACGTTTACTCAAAAATTATTTTTTGCCATTTTAAGATTTCTGATCAACTTATGATGGAAAATTTGCTTTGGGAGAAAAGTTTTGGATAAGAAAAAGAAAAGGTATGGCAATAAATCACACATCATGTAGATAAAAAAATTTATTTATAAAAATTACAATAAAAAAAATTAATGAATAAATTAATTTTGCGAAGGTGTAGAATGTGTATTGAGGCTGGAGGTGGCCTTTTTGAAAACCTATTGTAAATTTATAAAATAAATTTCTTTTATCTACATGATGTGTGATTTATGCTTTTTCGAATAAAATGTTCGAAAGCAAGGAGGGAAAAATTTAAATTTGAAACTGATTAGAGACTCAAAAAGTATACTGCTGGGAGCTTTCTCAGATAAACTCACAAAGGCAGACGAAGTGAATGAGAGGAAAAAAATTCATTCAAAAACATTGAGTTTGGGGCTAGTTCCTCAGGGTAAGGATTTTACATACAAGGGATGTCTTTTGGCAGAATATTAAAAAAAATAACATGGTGAGTATCCAAGATGATGAAATTTTTGATAATTCGACAAGATGAGGAATAACGTTCTCATCACTTCCAGAAAAGATTGATAATCGCTGAAAGACTGGTTCAGAAGGAGGTGCGGAATACAAATCGAATGAAATTGATAATTTGCTGATTGAGATTATCGGAAAAGTCCCATTATAGAAGGTCTCCCAGTATCAGAGACATGGGATATTCTTGAATCCCATTCAACTTCACAAGGGTTGGCATATGAGTACCTGGAGCAACCTTCCGTTGCTGGAAGAAAAAAAACTGTGCCAATTTCAAAAACCGACGTAGTAGTGATGAAGAAATTTTTGGGTGCAAGAAAATGAAACTCTATAGAAATAGAGAGAGAGAGAGAGAAAAATTTAAAAAATCTCCAAATATTAAAATTAGAGAGAGAGAGATTTGTTTGGATTATTCCACGTTTTCACTTGAAGTTCTAAAAAATTTGATTAATTTTATTTAAGTTACAAAAATTGCATTAACATTCAATGTTATGTCTATGTTACATATAATTATATACAGATGTGGAAGAACGGATGGAAACACAGCAGTTTCAGTGTTAAATTCACGCTGGTTCGGAGTCCAGTGGAACAGTGGAAGAATCGAAACCTCGGAGCGATGCGATGTTGAATAAGCGGCTGGTCTGTTGGAATGGCAGTCTGTAGTGAGTGGGGAAGCGCTGAATTAATCTGTTATAAAGATTTGATTTCATATCTCGGAGAAGATTCGGCGTACTTGCTATTTTGGAACAAAGTTGGATTATTTTGGACCTTAATTCAATAATGTTCGTCGTTCTTTCAATTTCTTGCCAAAACGGCATATTTTTGAGATATCCCCAAAGAAAGAAATCATTGGGAAATAAATCTGGAGATCTGGGGAGCCATTTGATGGTTCCGTTTGTGGTCAGAAAAAGTCGTTCTTAGATATTGTGTGACTACGCTTGCGTTATGACTTGGGTATTTTATCTGTAATAGATCCAAATATTTTCCAGCGTTTAGGTTACCATCGATGAAAAATGACCCTATCATGTAATTACCCAGCATTCCTGTCCAACATTAAGTTTTTCAGGATACTGGGTACGCACAGGAATACTCAGGTGCTTATTCTCCTTAGACCAATATCTTACTACGGATGGGTTATGTTTTCTATGCAATGAAAACGATGACTCATCCGTGAATAAGATATTGCTCAGAAAAGAACTAATCTCATTCTCTTTTTCATCATCTTTTCCATCCACTTCTCTTGCCAAACGAATGCTGGGTAATTACATGATAGGGCCAGTTTTCATCGATGGTAACCTAAACGCTACAAATATTTGGATCTATTACAGAATCAAATTATTCCGACAGTTCGACAGCTACCATTAATTAATTATTTTATTTTCAAACCAGTTATGACGAAAAAGAACCTGAATATTAATTTTCACAGGAAATTATTTGTTTCATTCATTGAGGGATAATAACTTCCGCCCATGGCGCCCATAAGAGGGAGAAAATTTGTCGTATTCATTTTCAATAGTCATGCATGTTATCCATCTCCCGTTTGGAGTGTTACTGATTCGATATTCGATCCTAGATCGTTTGCGCGCTTCCCCACTCACTACAGACTGCCATTCCAACAGACCAGCCGCTTATTCAACATCGCATCGCTCCGAGGTTTCGATTCTTCCACTGCTCCACTGGACTCCGAACCAGCGTGAATTTAACACTGAAACTCCTGTGTTTCCATCCGTTTCTTCCACATCAGTATACAAAATAGCTTTTACCCGCGACTTCGTCCGCATAAGTTTTTTGTTTTCTCCCGGCTGTAAGTCCCCCTGCAACAATGTCCCACTATCGTGTTCCAGTCCTCAACTTCACATCAAAATTTGTTCAAAAGCAACCTAAGCTACAAAATGGATAGCTCCGAATGTTTCCTTAGTAAATACAAAAAGTAAATAATGTAAATCGGTTTAAAATACTACTAACTACCCACTTGCCAACCCCCGATGTTAGACAGTGTGACATCCGCAACATCGTCAATTATTATCATAATTAATTTCAGTAGCTATGGCATCATGCGCTTCTTGACACGATCACGCTAGATTTCCGAGGGAATGAGGTATTTCCCGCCGTAAAAAGTAGCCTGTGTCCGTGCCTAGGATCCTATCTTTATATTTGAATATAATGAGGTAAACTTTTGAAACAAACGATTGACAATCATAACTTATTTAAATTTTTGCTGATGCCTACGCCTTAAGTACGATAGCATGAATATTAACAGCCCATATACTTTCTAGCTTACTATCTATCACCTAACTAAATTTCATCAAAATCAGCCGTTTAGGCATGATAGAGCACAACTCCCAGCAAAAACCATAAAAAAAATCACTAACTCAATTCAGTTTTCTGCCTACTTCCTACCCCCTAAGTACGATGACGTGATCATTTTGATTTTATATCCTTTTTAGGTAGTAACCATCTATTACCTTACTGAATTTTATCAAAATCTGTTCAGCCGTTTAGACGTGAAAGAGCAAAAGTTCCAACACAAAACGACTAAAAATCACTAACTCAATTTAGTTATCTGCCTACTGCCTACCCCTTAAGAACGATGGCGTGATTATTTATAGCCTATGACCATTTCTAGATTATCATCTATCCCATACCAAATTTCATCAAAATCCGTTCAGCCGTTTAGGCGTGAAAG
>CM024241.1:12953409-13024094 GCA_013421045.1 Propylea japonica | reverse complement strand
AAAGAGAACAAGGAAGTCGCGATCGCTCATGCCTACCGCAATAATCGTCGACGTCCACTAGAATTACGATATACGCGTCCGAAAAAAAGGCAACACCGCCGGAATTGAATTAATATCTCAAGGATATAATCACTTAACAATGCTGCCGGATCGATTTCTAGACGCGGTGGTGCGGAAAATAAGATCACGTACGTACTGGTGGACCAATCTGTTTTTTTTCGGCTGTTCTGACGTACTTGGCGATCTTTTTCTCGTTTCTGGGCGTTTTTTCCTCGGGTTTCTAGCAGTGCCAGTGACGGCTCGTTGCCCTCCAGATGGGGGTCGGCCAGACCAAAGAAATATATATATAACACAGATTTTTTTATTCGCGATTGTAAACTCTTAATTTTTTTTGCCATCACAGCCGCCTCGTCATAGGTTTGTCCGAATAATTTAGTCGCTATATTAAAATGATTGAAATTGTCTAACAAGTTATTGAAAATATCATTCGCGGTTCAAATTTTACGGACATCGCAAAATCCCCAAAAATCGTTTCGATAATTCACCGTGTCGTCAATATTTGACAGATACATTTAATATCTATTGTCTCGTCTATTCCCCAAGAAGAGTACGTTGCACTGTCTATTTCCTCATAAATTAATTCCCTCGCCGAATCATATAAATCACTCTGTATGGTTCTTGACAAACCAAGAATACCGACGGCGCGGAAGGCTGAACACAATTTTTGAAATGTTTGTCTAAATTCGCGGCGATTAAACGACCTCCTAAAATTCTCATGATTGTTTCTTGTGTCAATAGGAAAGGGATCATATTCAATAGATGTTTCATAATTTTACTACTTTCCCTAACCTTATCGTCGAAACTTTTTATAAATTTGCGATGAGCACTCGAGCACTGTCCGAACAATTCAAAATATTTTGTTTTCCGACTCACCAAGTCGACGCTGCTTTACACAACCTCCCTTACATGTGCCATTACCTAGTATCTCAAATTTAACAATCAAATAAATTTGTAACAAACTTACGGAAGTAGCCAAATAAATTTTAATAACACTTGGACACTCTTGTGTTACACTGTCGACTTACCCCTTAGAAATACTAACTCCTTTTCAATTCCTTATACATAAGCGAAGATCGCGAAATGCGATTCTAGATAAATCCCCTCTTCTGAGGTACGGCCTGCCGACCTAGCCGCGTATTCTAGAGTCTAGACCTTTTGAAATCACGATATTCCTAAAGTTAAGAATACATTAATGATATTTCATGATCAGAAAATCAGTAACTACTATCGAACGGTACAAAACCGATCTTCCTGAAATAGTTATAATTAACTATTCATTCGATCAGTGAAAGAACTGTGCAAATTAGCAACTTCTGCTTCGCAGGGTAGGCCTGCCGACCGTGACTATTGGGAAGCGACCTACTATCGATGCGTTGTACCGTTCTACTGAGTGGCCGTATTCTGGACGTATGTCGTAGTGTCGCTTCATTTACGTACTGGTAGTACGGCCGAGGGCTGTGGGCCGACCTTGGTGTCACAATTGTAACATTTGTGTTACATTTCAGATCTACTGTTACGGTGTAACGTACAATTCTGAATTGTTAGCTTTCGGTGATGTTACGATATGTTACTATTTATAATTTTGGGTTTGTTACAAAAAGAACAATCGCTAGATGCTTTGGAAATCGAATATTTGGTGAGCCAGAAAGGAAATGTTGGGCGGAATAAGTTATATTTTTCTGTTCTGAGTGGAAATATTAATATCCAGGCAATTTTAATATCGAAATTGATAATTCAGAATGACTTTGAATGACTCAGAATTATTTTCCATTTCCCGATTATTTTTGGGTCGGCCCGGCCGACCCTGCCGACCCCGACGAGCCGTCACTGAGCAGTGCCAGAACGGATTACGAGATGGAATCACGTTTGGCGAAGGAGCGATGCGTTTGGTGTTGATGTCCTTCGTAGCTGTCAACCCTGTTCTGTAACTAACTTTAGTGTTTTGAGTTGATATCTCTATTTTCTTACGATAAATGAAAACTTAAAGTTTTATGGATTGGCAGTTACACTCATAAATACTAAAAAATAAATAAAGGTATACATAGACTTATATCCATTACTCTGAAACTGTAATGTGAAAATGTTGTTCGAATTCTAAAATTTATCCATCGTTTTATTCATTTTGGGTGAATATTTCGAATTTCACACGATAGACCAAGAATTTTGAGATAATCTCAACTAACTAACTTAAAAATGAGAGTATAGGCATTTATTATAATTTCATTGAGAATTTTTTTTACATCTGTTGAAATTCTGGTCGATATTCCCAGTTGAGGATTCTTAGAAATGATAGAAGAATCACTGAATAAGCGTTAGAAAATTCGAGTATAACTGTCTATATAAATACAATTGCAATGCCTTGATCTTGATTCAATTTCCTTGTCCAATTCATTTACTAATACACTGCGCCAAAAAAATTGACGCACATTCTGATAATCTCAATTTTACTGAAAGTTAACTCTACATTCACGTTATAACTTATTTTTTATGTTCTCTCGGGAAGGTTTTGAACGAAACAAGACACATTAAATGGAAGAAAAATTCAGGATTTCACCGAATCCTATGTGAAAGAAGAGAAATCAAAAATTTTTAAAATACTGGAATTCTGATAAGTGATTTAATACTTGGTATTTCCACCCTTGCGTTAATTACAGCTCGGCAACGACGGTTCATACTCATAAGAGTGATCTTGAAATTTTCTGATCTAATCCTTCTCAGATTTCTCTGAGTTCGATTCCTAAGTCATTAAGAGTAGCTGGATGATTTTTTGAATTCCTCAGCCTCCAAACCTGCTCAATCGGATTGAGATCTGTACTTCTTGCTGGCCATTCCATTCGAGAGACTTCAAACCTCTTCAAGGTACTCCTGAACGATGCGCGCACGATGGAGTCTGGCATTATCGTCCATAAAAATGAAATTTCACCAATGTATGGGGCAAATGGCACTACATGCTCTTCAAGAATGTTCCTTGTATACCTATCAGCATCATAGCTCCATTATCAACGACCACTAGGTCTGTGCGAGCAGTCAAAGATATTCCACCCCATACCATAATCGATCCTCCAACCTTTCTGCAATTCTTGTGTATGTCCACCCTTTCTCTCGCGAAACTACTGCTTGGGACATTCCTCAAATTGCGTGTTTCGCGTTGCATAGCGATCGAGTGTAGAAAATCAAACGAAAGAAAAACTATTGATCACTAGAATTGATCGAGAACAACTGATTTCAGAATGAAGCCAATACATCAAAATCTGATAATCTCATCTTTTTTTATCCCTGCTGGAAAAAAACATCTGTATTGAAGAAAACGTTGAAAGCGGATAACATATGCATGCATAATTCTGATAAAAATAATCATCATTGAGAACACCTTCAATTGTAGAATAAATTTGAGATTTCCATAATGTGCGTTAATTTTTTTGCGCAGTGTAGTTTGCAATCAGTATGCAGAGTTAATCAGTTTTTTGCGAGTGAACGTGTTACAAACGGTATCTGAGAATCTACTGATTCAATAATTAGCGTTCTCTGAGAGCCCTAAATAATATTAGAGATAATATAAATTGTTTACAATAAACCAAAAGCTAGTAAAAAGGTGAAAGTAACCGTTGATAGAAAGTTCATCTCAATCTAACTTAACCTGACATTTATCAGAGTAGAGTTTCTGAATGACACCAAACTGCATTTACTCAGTCATACTCCACAATACTCTTACTCTACTCACAGAGTAAGTTTGTGAACGCACCCATAGAGTATTAACGAAAAAGGAACTCCTTCGGCAATATGGGCCAGTAGATCAGTAGTGACATATATAAGGCCATGCGAATTGCGGTATCAGCTGACGTCGAAAATCGATGTTATCAGAAGACAAAAAGTGACCTACTTGTTTCCCCTCTTGTAATAATAAATCTTTTAGACGGAATTTGTTGGGAGGGATGCTGACTCACAATCTAGCAATAACACTGCACCCTCGCACAGGGGTAGGCCTGAAGCTAGACCAAGTAGAACGACGAGAGTATGTAGAAAAAATCAAGATTTTATCTATGGTGACATGGAG
This sequence comes from Propylea japonica, assembly GCA_013421045.1. NCBI lineage: Eukaryota > Metazoa > Arthropoda > Insecta > Coleoptera > Coccinellidae > Propylea > Propylea japonica. Next base: position 13,019,980 of record CM024241.1, on the reverse strand, counting down.
GAATAGTAATAAGGTTGTGGAAATAAAAAGAATTTATCCATTTTTCTGGTTTAGTTTAATATTATATTCTTTCAGAGATTCACAGCGTTGGGTAGTGAATAATAAACAATAATCATAAGTTTAAAATGAGTTTATTCAGTTACCTACAGTTTGTTACAGTTAATTCTTGTCAACGATATACAGTCTGTTAACAAATGCGAGGACTTACGGAGATGATTGCACGATGAAAATAGGCAGGGGTAGTTCATATGATTTTTTTTCGAAATCGACCTCCCTTCCAAGATACAGCATTTGGTAAGCGATGATGAGTTGACAGTTTTTATTTTTTCAGGAGTCCTAAAAAATACTGAGTCATAAAACTGTACATGATATGATTCATTAAGTAGATGTTACTCACACAATTCTTTTGATCCCATAACTTTATTATTTGGGGTTGAAAATAACAACCCCTGATAATTTTCCTTCAAAAATTGTTTTCGTGGGATAGATTTTCGAAAAATGAAATTCTCTTATGTTTTCCATTCAATTCTAGAGAAAAAATTCTGTTGTAAATTTCGATACAGCCGATACTTTTCTCGGAAAAATAAAAACTTACAAGCAGTTTTGATCACTGTTCCATTTCATCGTACAAATGTTCCATATGAATATTCTAAGTTATTGTATGTCTATGAAAGGAGATAAAGATGTTCTATAAATCTTTTTGAAGGTTTAATCACCAGTTTACGGAAGAAAAATTATATTCGTAATTTTAATTTCACAAATAGAACTTTTTTTCGATTAATAAGCATAATTGACAAAACGAATTTGGTGCATAAACAATATCTTAGAATATTCATTATATGGAACATACGATGAAATGGAATGAACAGTGATCATAACTGCTTGTAAGTTTTCATTTTTTTTCGAGAATATTATCGACTGTGACGAAATTTTGCAGGAGACTTTTTTCTCCAGAATTCAATACGAAACTACAAGATAATTTTATTTTTCGAAAATCTATCTCACGAAAACAATGTCTGAAGGAAAATCATGAAGAGTTGTTATTTTCGAACCCTAATAATAAAGTTAAGTATGGGATAAAAAAAAATGTTTGAGTAAGTAACACACAATCGCTTCATTGAAAACAGAATAATCATCCTTCCAAGACGTATGATTTAACACATTGTGATTCCCTTCTCTGTAAACATGTAAAGTCTCAAATTATTCTGATAATCCAACAATGAGAAATGTAAAATCAACATCGAATTATGGGGAAAATTATGGAAAATTGGTTTGACAGAATGCAGTATACGTACGGAGAAGTGGTCATGGTCCTTTGACTACCATTAACATTAATGAGCCCAATCGCCTATCTCAATCAGAAAACCCCCTGAACCATTGAAGAGTGGAAATTCAAAAGGCTCTAAGTGCCAAAAAATTTGAACTGAGATATTCCATAAAACATGTCTAGGACATATGGAAAAAATTCAAAGAAAATTAATTGTTCATCGGAAATGATAACTGTCTGTAGCGGATGGCACAAAGACCATTTTATACGCTATTGTCCTAGGCACATAGATCCAATTTAGAATGAAATCTAGAATTTCGAGGCAGTGGCATTTCGACCCTTTTGAATTTCTACTCTTCCATTGCTCAATGTAAAAGTGTGATTGATTCCCAGCTACTGTAATACCCTCGTTACAACACCGCCTTTCTTCCATATCGGAAAGTAACAAAAGAAGCTCTCCACAACACAGTGTCACATACCTATACACCTTAATGCGTATATAATAAAAAACGGAAATGTCAAATTACACGCCGAACCGACAGTGTGAAAATGATATCTTGATGGCTTTAAAATTACACGGTACCCTTTTGCTGATAGCTAACTACCACTGGTGTCGGACGCGTTCAAGATGAACCTACGGAGCGGCTATATTCTATTTGTAATTCGGTAATTGGAGCAAGTAAGGTGATCAGAACACGACGACGACGTGGGAAACTGTCATTAGAAGAAAACAAAACCGGAGTTCGATAGTATGATTGTTATGACAACTGGGCCATGCATATGGTGGATATGTTCTGTCGAAGACTAACAAGAGAAGACACTTGGACATTTCAATAATGAAATGGGGAACTGCGGAATTTGGCGATTTTTGGAGTGCGTAGGAGTGCACTAATCAGATTGGACTATTATAATCGGTGATCTAGAAGGTCTGCAAGTGACGAGTCCTCGTTAGTCTTAGGTTGTAAAGGGTTTTCCAATAAGAGGTGTTATTTTGATATTCAAAGAAAAATGCCATTTTGCAATATAAATGATTTCATTAAAAAGAAGAGGCAATGCCGTTAATAGTAAAAAATAACTTTAATTACTTTTCCACAATCAAGTACAGAATTCAAAGTTCATGTTAAGATAAAGGGTTTTCCAATGGGAGGTGTTATTTTGATATTCAAAGAAAAATGCCATTTTTCAATATAAATGATCGAATGTTTATTCCGTTATAAAGAAGAAACTATGCCGTTAATAGTGGAAAATAACATCAGGCAAATGACCACCACGACCACGCTTACAGGACCATATCCTTTTAATGAAAATTTCCATAACCAAATCGCAAAGTGGCTGTCCTATGTCCTCGATAGCCTCATGAATTCTATCTTTGAGGTCTTCAATCGACGCTGTGCTATTGGCGTAGACCTTCTGTTTCACGTGGTCCCAAAGGAAGAAGTCGCAAGGTGTTAAATCAAAAGATCTCGGTGGCCAATTGTGATCACCTCTTTATGAATGACTCTCTGGAAACCATCAACTTCAGGACAAAAACAAAACAAAATGTAAAGGGTTTTCCAATAAGAGGTGGTATTTTGATATTCAAAGAAAAATGCCATTTTTCAATATAAATGAACAGATGTTTATTTTATTATAAAGAAGTTATGTCGTTAATAGTGGAAAATAAAATCAGGCAAATGACCACCACGATCACGCTCACAGAACCATATCCTTTTAATGAAATTTTCTATAACCAAATTGCAAAGTGGCTGCCCTATGTCCTCGATAGCCTCACGAATTCCATCTTTGAGGTCTTGAATCGACGCTGGGCTATCGAAGTAGATCTTCTCTTTCAAAGGAAGAAGTCGCAAGGTGTTAAATCACAAGATCTCGGTGGCCAATTGTGGTCACCTCTTCGAGAGCATGCATTTCGACCACCCAATCAGCAAAGACACGACGTTGTTGATGATCGGCCGTCTTGATTTCTTGTGTTAACTGAACTTTATAGGCTTTAAGATCAAAATCTCTATGCAAAATACGGTGTAATGACGTTTGTGTAATGCCTAATTCCAAAGAACGACGAGGAATGGACAAACCTGGGTTTTCTTCAACACTTTCGGCTACAGCAACAATATTCTCGGCTATTCTTTAGCGACGTGCCCGGGTTTTATTCTTCACATCACTAACTTGTCCCAACAGCCCAAATTTTTCCACAAATGGTTCGAGTTTTACGAACCGTCTTAAGCAAATTTTCACCATTTTTAAAGTGAATTTTAATAATTTCACAGCGTTCTTGAAGCGTGTATCGTTCCATTTTCATCAATGGCGTAGTTTCTGCTTGTGAAATGTCAAAAAATGACAGCTTCAAACGTAACATCTTCCGAAATAGCGGTCTATTCAAAATGACACCTCTTATTGGAAAAACCTTTATTATATGGACTCGTTCCAGATACGTTCTTGAAGTTCCAAACGGGTTAGATCTACCAAAAAAATAGCTAATTTCAGTTCAAATGATTGATTTGATTCATAGGAATTTAGTGCTTTCCTTCGTTTGAATCTTTGGAAAATTATTATCCAGGATAATGGTTCTGTCGATAGTTTTTCGAACAACTGAGGCTTTATATTTATATTCTTTTGAATTGAGAGCCTACGAAATACTGAGGCTCTGAAAGTTGATCACTTGGAAAGCCGGACCTGGTTTGATGAACCCTCCTGTTGGAAGAAATTTTTTCAAATATTGAAGGAATTTCAAGGGAAAGTGTGTAATTTGTGGCTCAGAGTTGTTTTCATATTACTTATTACCTCGTCGTTGGCCTCATCTAACTACTACTTAGATATGTTGTGGAACCATATTATTTCAAAGGAATATATGTGTAGGTTTCAAAATGTAAAGTATTAATATGGTTTGATTTCGAATGATTCAATTGACCTACCACTCAAGCATTCGATCTACCGCAAAAGTAGGTCGAATGACTCACCGGTTCATTCGAACTACTATCAACGATCTCTGACAATAAATTGATATTTTCCGAACGAATTGATATCTCGTCAAGTCAACCCCTAACTTCGGCGTGTGAAAAATACCCCGCACTTGGAAAATTCGAGGGTGCAAACGGGCGAAATGAGGATCGACCCAGCGAAATTAGATTAAGTTATCGGCGAGTTATTCACGGTGGCGGGACGAGCAGAGTGGCGGTATTTGTCAACTTTTATATCGGTAATGGCGTCATTTGTCCGGCGACGGGCCAAACGGGCCGTGATGACGACCCGCCGACGTTCCTGATGACGGTCTTCTGGTGCTCCGAAACGGATGTCCGAACGAATTAGGAGCGGAATGGCCGCTGAGGGGTCGGGATTAAATCGGCGGGAAAGAATGGATGAATTGTCGGAAGACGAACGACGAGGGGGTCCTGGGGGGTGAGGGTGTTGGGGTATTGGAGGATAAGTGGCCTGGATGTTGGATTGTTTTGGGGGACGAAACGTTGAGGATTTTTGCGGTGGGTTTTGGAAGATTTTTGTTAGGTTTTGATTGAATATCAAAATTATATCAATCATTTCTGTGTTCACTTAAAGATATAATTCGCGATTACTTCACAGCATCTTCGATTTCGAGAGGCCCTTCGATACTTTCATAGCTGACCATCCTAGTTTTTTCGTAAATAGCTTGGATAAAACTCCATCCACGTGGTTTATCTATTGATCGAAATTAGAGAGAGGCACTGGCAATAGGGACCTAAACCCTGGAAAGTGAGTCCTCTATTATACAGACAGAGATAGTAGTTGCTGCATATGCACTCAAGAATGCCGGCCGTTCGTCCGTCCGTTAGAACAATAACTTTCGAATTAATTGTCCTAGAGACTTGAAATTTTAAGGCAAAGTTCGGTTCCCAAATGCCTCGGTCAAGTTTGTTAACCAGCCAAATCGTACAGGACGTTCCATAAAAAACAGCCATTCAAAATTTTTGTTCATAAATATCTCAGACAGATCGAAACCAATCGAAATAGAATTTTGCCGCCGCATTTAAGATGCTCATAATAAGCCTCATGCAAAATTTGTACCACGGTGTACACAGAAGTATAGAAATTTAAATTGGAATATTGAAAAGAATATTTCTATAAAATAAAATATTCGATTCGAGTGAAATTTATTTTGTGAATGAAGATTGATATACTGGATGTTCATGCAAAATTTTCGGACAACAATGCAAAAAGAAACAATAGAAAATTCAATTGGAATATTGATGATAAGAATCTTTATACAGTGGAACTCCCCTATAACGAAAGCGGTAAATCCGCAAAAAAATTCGTTATAAAGAAATTTCGTTATACAGAAAATGTGTTTCTATATAGCCGGCAATGTCGCGGTCGACTTCACTGATAAATTTAATTTTATCATTCAAACTTAAACATTGCTTTTAGACATTTTCGCACAACTTTTTACACTAGCGTAATGGTTTGATTGAAACCAAACAGCCAGGGGTGTATTTAAAAGTATTTCAGGAGGATCTCTCTGTCCGTAATGATTCAGTTTAAGGACGGGATTTTTTACGTACCTCAGGAAAATTTCTGAAAAAACCCATCCTTATACCTTCTTACCAATACCCATTCGAAGAGTGATGTTCTCTGAATATTTCGTTATAGAGAGAATTTACTTCGTTTTAAAGGGCATTTTTACGTGGAATTTGAATTAAAGGTGCAATGTCTTATACGAAATTCGTTATACAGAGAAATTCGTTATACAGACGTTCGTTATAGGGAAGCTACTGTATTTCCATAACAGGATATATTATCCGATTCGGAGAAAACTCATTTTGTGTTTGAATACTTATATACTGAATGTTTATGCAGAATTTCAACAGGATCGCATCATCAGAACCATACAATTCAATTTTGTTATTATTCATTTTCACATACATATTTCATTTTCTGAATAATTTCCAGAATATAATTCCGATTGTGCTGAGATTCTGCATTTATATATTTGGTATCAATCTCAAATCCCATATAAAATTTTGAGGTAATAGTCTCATTGCTACCCCAATAAACGAGAGCTCAAAAGCTCCTGCTCAGGGCTTTTCGGTTGAGTTCGTTAACCAGATGAATCGTACAGGGTGTTCGATAAAATAAAGCTATTCAAAATTTTTGTTCCTCAATGTCTCAGTCAAACTGAAACCAATTGAAATGAAAGTTTTCGGCCACATGCCAAGATGCTCACAGTGAGCCTCATGTAAAATTTTGTGGCCATGATGCAGTGGCGGCTTGTCCTATGAGGCAGGTGAGGCAGTGCCTCACCAAATAAATTACGGAAATCACAAATAATATCAAGCGAAATAATCCAATACTTTATTAATCAATTCATTGTACGATACTACTCGTCTTCTATAATATCCGAGCTCAATCTCAAGCCGGGTACAGCTACAGACGTCTGTAACATTACACGTTACTGATGTTATGATGAATGCACAAAAATCGGACCGTAACGTTACATGTTACAGGCGTTAAGGTCCGATTTTGTACCTTCATCTCACTTCCTCTTCAAGGCGTAAACGGTGAGGTGAGGCATGCCTCACGCGCTTCCTTGTCTAGCGCGTTATTCACATCGACGTGACGAGATCATGAACCTCCCCTTCGTTGTTTATCTATTGCGGCTTCTAAGGTGAATTTGAGGCTAGCCTCATTAACAACTTTTAGAACATTTGAAGCGTTTTATCTCAGAAACGGTGCCTCGTAGGAAAAAAAGTACTTATACATTTTTTGAAGATAATTTTAACATCTACATTTTTGTCTGAATTACTTTTTTGATGAAACTCACCGTTTTGCTGAAAGTCGCGAAAAATTCATTTTTCGACCTTTGAACTTGAATAAATTTTTGTCCATCCACGGGAATGATTGGGAACTTTTATATATTAATTATTATTATGTTTTGAACAATTTTACCGATTTCAGCTTGTTGGGATTTTATGTAACTTCGCCCTAATTTTTTGGTCTGGATTGACCGGACTATCTACCCTTGATCCGTGATCGTTTCGTTTCATCGGCAAACTGCACATATTCGGGTTAATCGTGAAGCGGAAGATAGTGAAATTTCACTCTGGTTTGGGTTTATTCGCTTTGTGCAGTACTCGTGATATTGCAGAGTTTTCAATAAAACAGAAACAGTTTTTGAGTCATTCCTATGAGTATAAAATATGTACAACTGAAGAAGTTATACAACCCATTCCAAATCTTGACTATCGGTGCGGTAGGAAAATCGAATCGGAGATTTCAAAATGAGAGTACTACTGGCCTACTGGCAGTGTAACTCTAATCAAATTATTTTTTGGCAGTTTTAATAATACATATTCCGATAGGGTTTAGTGAAAATATGGTTGAAGCGAGTTGAAAAACTTATCTCAGGGCAATTACCACCCAATAAAACGCTATAGAATCATTGGAGCATTAATACCGAAGAATTTTTTCATAATGATAAGTATGCAGCTGACGAAAAAGAGTTTATAAGATTAATATTTTTTTTGATGTGCCTCATCACTTTTTTCTGTCACAAGCCGCCACTGCCATGATGTTAACAGAACCATAGAAAGTTCAAATGGATTATTGAAAAGAAGAGACTTTATATTTCCATAACAAAGTGTCCGATTCGAGTGAAATTCATTTTGTATATGAAGAATGAAATGCTGAATGTTTATGCAAAATTTCAAGAGGATCGCATCATCAGAACCATAGAATTAAACTTTTTTTAATTGTTAAGTTTCGACATATGTATTTCAGTTTTTGAATAGTTTCCAGAATTAGCACCTGCTCAGGGCTCTCTTTAGTTTTCATAAATGCACAGTTCCCTTTTCAACCTAAACCTCCTCAACTCGAAGACAATCTCGAGAATTAGCATCCACCGACCACCTCACCGCATTCGCGTCATAAAAAACTCAGCCTACCGAGATAATTTCGCGCTCTCTGCCAGATGCGAACGTCATTACGACCGGGGGAAGGCTGCCGGTAACTCCTTTTCGGTAATGACATACGATCATTATTGCCCGCAAAACCACCAACTAAAAATCCATCGACTTGGCCGTCGCATTGACCCGAAATGATTATGGGAAAATTTCCACACCTTCCGAAGACGCTGGAAGCTACGAACTAGGGTACTCTGGATTTGTGTCTAACGAGAAGAGGTCAGGGTCGGGTTAAGTAAAGTTTGGTTGGGGTTGCTGAAAATGGTTTTAAATATGTGATATTTCTTTCGAGATATTGCTGTTCGGAATTTCTACATAGTATTTTGAACGGCAATCACAAGGAGCTAGATTTGGATGAAAACCTTTACAAAGTAATGCAAAAAGCAGTACCTACTTCTCGGTACTGCTAGAACGGTAAGGAAGTTTGTAGGTCACGATAGACACCAGGAACAACCATGGAAGGAAATATTGCAAGACCGACTACCAGGACGTCAGCCGGGAAATCCAGGACCAAGTAACGAAGAACGAACAACCCAGGACCTAGGAGAAGAAGAACACCGAACACCTCAGAGCTCAATCCCCCTGATACTTGCTATCCGGGATGAGTGAATATTCCCCTTAGTGGGGAGTGCCGATCGCTAGGGGGTGTGAGAAATCATACCCTTTCTACGCTAATAGGCTCAAGTCGAGTGTTTATGATAGGCACCACAGAACCTCCAATTTCAAATTTGGATCATAATGAGATGTACCTAGCTACCCATGCCTTTCTAACAAGACATTATAAGGGAGCTAGTATTACCATCGACTCTGATAGTCAGATGACACTATTGCTAGTGATAGCAGTTGGTTATAAATCAAGGACCATTTGGAGCTGTATAAATCTCTCATTACATAAGCTATTTTGAGCTTGGTTACCTGCTTATCAGGATCTTGAGAGAAAGATGTAAGTTGAAGAAACAAAAGAAACAAACACTTCTTTTGCAGTCCTCATGTTGGGTATCACCCATACTGTCAGTTTTCAGAAGTCTAACCTAACCTAACCTGTAATATTCATATTATGAAAGGCTTCCTTTCATTGATCCGAATGTTCATTTACCTTCAGTTTGATTAATCATCTTGAAAAACAGAAAACCACTGGAATGTCTTATTAGATTTCGGAATTATTTCGGAACAAGAAGAATTATATCATGGATGTAAAATGAAATACCTCACCCTACTCCATCCCTGAGCAAAAGCTCCATCAGTCATCGAAAACCATATGGCATCAGTCGTCTGTGATAATGACGACAGACCGTGAAAAAACGGACCAGGAAACCCTAAAAACTGCTGTACGCTGATAGGTTAATTTAATTTTCGTAATCACTATGGTTAGAACCAACAAGTCGTGAAAATTTCCGCTTGTAAAATGAGCGTTTGATGGACTCCTTTCCCTGGTGACTGTTTTGACACTCAGAATGTTACCTGATGCCTTCAGCTCTAATCAGGTGAATTCCACGACAGTCATTGTGTAGACGGTAGTCATTACGCCGGTTGATTTTAGGTTAGGTTAACAAGCTGGTAGTTTCACACGTGATTACTGAATGTAGAGTAATGGCTCTTGTTGTTTGTTGTGTTGTTTGATTTGACTATGGAGCTATATTACGAAATACATTGATTTCCATTGAAAAATAACCTTGTAGGAACACTTGAACCATTTTTTCAGTACTTAGTGAGGTATAAAATTGTTGCCATAAACACAATATGTCTTCCTGAAATTTGGGAACCATATCAGATGTTGTATGATATTCTTCAACATTAATATACTCTAGGCTAGGCATTCATCAGTGAGCCTTCAACACGCATTATGAATAATTCTTTTTATTGTACTGATTATATGAACTGAAAAGTGAGATCGAGAAGAACTTTAACTTGTGCTATGGGGGGAGGAAGAGTGGAAAAACTAATTCACTTCCCAAAACTCCAAATTACATAAATACTGTCAAGTGATATACAAATTGTTCTGAAACCACTATAGGGGCCGGCCAAAAATTGTGTTTTTCAGGCAGAAATTCTTGCAATCGAAAGATAGAAATCTGTAAAGAAACTAATAGTGGAACATAGCACCAGGCGAATGACCACCACGACCACGGTTACAGGACCATATCCTTTTAAAGAAATTTTCCATAACCAAAACGCAAAGTGGCTGCCCTATGTCCTCAATAGCCTCACGAATTCCATCTTTGAGGTTTTGAATCGACGCTGGGTTATTGGCGTAGACCTTCCCTTTCACGTGGCCCCAAAGAAAGAATTCGCAAGGTGTTGAATCACAAGATCTCGGTGGCCAATTGTGATCACCTCTTCGAGAGATAACACGGTCCAGATCATTTTCATACATTTCAAAGAAACAAATCAACAAAGAAACGACGTTGTTGATGATCGGCTGGCTTGAGGTCTTGTGTTAACTGAACTTTATAAGCCTTATGACCCAAATCTTTATGCAAAATACGGTGTAATGACGTTAGTGGAATGCCTAATTCCAAAGAACTTCGCGGAATGGACAAACCTGGGTTTGCTGTAGCTCTTTCGTCTACAGCAGCAATATTCTCTGCTGTTCTTGAGTGACGTGCACGGGTTTTATTCTTCAGATCACTAACTTGTCCGAACAGCTCGAACTTTTGCACCAATTTTTTTATTGCGGGCGGACAAAGTGCTTCATGACGACCCACAAATGTTTTACGAACCGTCTCTGCCAAAATTTCATCATTTTTATAGTGAATTTTAATAATTTCACTGCGTTCTCGAAGCGTATATCGTTCCATTTTTCATAATGGCGTAGTTTCTACTTGTCAAATGTCAAAAATGACAGCTTCATACGTGACATCTACCGAAATAGCGGGATATTCAAAATAACACATCTTATCGGAAAACCCTTTATCGGGGTGTGACATAGTAATCCATTCTCATAGTCAAGCACAAGCTACTAGATCCTATGATATCGGCTCAAGGCTAATATGGGATTGCAGAAGAACAGAGCCGGAACCAGGATTCTAGCGCCAGTGGCAAACTTTCAAAATGCGCCCTTGGAGAAATTTATTTTTCAATAAATATATGATTTTTATAATTGACATTTATTGATTATAAGGGCGGGTTTTCCAATAAAAGGTGTTATTTTGATATCAAAAGAAAAATGCCATTTTTCAATAAAAATGATCGGATGTTTATTTCATTATGAAGAAGAAGCTATGCCGTTAATAGTGGAAAATAACATAAAGCAAATGACCACCACGACTACGCTTACAAGACCATATCCTTTTAATGAAATTTTCCATAACCAAATCGCAAAGTGGCTGCCCTATGTCCTCGATAGCCTCAAAAATGCCATCTTTGAGGTTTGAATCGACGCTGGGCTATTGGCGTAGACCTTCTCTTTCACGAAGTGGCAAGGTGTTAAATCACAAGATCTCGGTGGCCAATTTGTAATCACCTCTTCGAGAGATAACACGGTTCGGAAACTTTTCCCGCAAAGACCAATGGTTTCGTTGCTTGTGGGGCACGTAACGCCGTCTTGTTGAATGTAAACGTTGTCCAGATCAGTACTATCCAATTTAGGCCATAAAAAATCATTAATCATCTCTCGATTGGGCAATCCATTCTCCGTAACTGTTGCTCCAGCCTCATTTTCCGAAAAGTAAGGTCCAATGACTCCGCCGGACCATGAACCGCACCAACAGTCACACGTTGAGGATGGCGAGAGGCTTGTCAACAATAACTTCTGGGTTTTCCGAGCCCCAGATGCGACAATTTTGCTTGTTGACGAATCCACCGAGGTGAAAATGGGCCTCATCACTCAAGATGATTTTTCGATGGAATTTCGGATCATTTTCATGCATTTCAACGACCCAATCAGCAAAGACACGTCGTTGTTGATGATCGGCCGGCTTGAGTTCTTGTGTTAACTGAACTTTATAAGCCATAAGACCCCAATCTTTATGCAAAATAGGTGTAATGACGTTTGTGGAATGCCTAATTCCAAAGAACGACGATGAATGGACAAACCTTGATTTTCTTTAACACTTTCGATGGCGACAGCAATATTTTCGGCTGTTCTCGAGCGACGTGCACGGCTTTTATTCTTCACATCACTAACTTGTCCCTACAGCTAAAAATTTTTCCACCAATTTCTTTATTGCGGTCCGACAAGGTGCTTCTGACGACCCTCATTTTTATAGTGAATTTTAATGATTTCAATACATTTTTGAAGCGTGTATCGTTTCATTCTTATCAATTAATTTATTTATTAATGACTAGTTTCTACTTGTCAAATGTCAAAAAAGGACAGCTTCAAACGTAATATCTACCGAAATAGCGGGCTATTCAAAATAACACCTCTTTTTGGAAAACCCTTTATTTTGAAGAACCTTTTATTGACTATAATCTCCCATATTTTAAGGTAATGGACAATGCACCGCGAGTCGTGTTTCTCGCCATGTATAATTTTCTAGGATTTTGTTCCGTTTTGGTAGTGTTCGTTAAGCATGGTTTCTCAATTTCGTAAACTGGTAAATTCGCCACTTTGAAGTATAAAGCTTGTGGTCAATCTTGATTCAAAATGGAATATATCATAATATTTCACATTTTGCGCCCCTAGGTCGTTTGCGCCCGTGGCAAATGCCTCCCTCGCCACGCCCACGGTCCGGCTCTGCAGAGAAAAAAAGAACAACAAGGGAATCAAAGGTAATGAAGAGGCTAACACACTAGCCAAAAAGGAACCACAAACGCTACTTACTGGCACAGAACCTTTCTGTGGTGTTGGCAAATGATCCTATAAGAAAGAGATCTTGGAAAAGAAAGAAACTGAAAGAGAAGCACTCTGTAGAAATCTTCCGGTAATAGATCATTCCAAGAAGTTCCTTCGAAACTTTGAAACTGCAAGGTCCAAAAAGTATTTGGATCTCAGCAAAAATAAGATACGACTCCTCAATGACTTTGTAACAGGACTTGGTCGCCTCGGAAAGCACATGATCAGTTTTGCCTTAACACGAAGAGATGACTGTAGATTCTGTGAAGAGGAGAAGGAAACCCCTGATACAGAATGTCTCGCCATTGCGAGCCTGTTCAAAGAATGTCTTAGACAGAAAAATTAGAGGAGGAACGCTGATCTAACCTCTTCGAAGCCCTCTTTGATACTGGAGTTCTTTGGTGTCTTGAACTAGAAGGCAAGTTGTGGCGCAGTTGATCTGATAGGCACACAATATACATTGAGGTCACTTTGGAAGTAAAATTGCTAAACAATCTTTAACCTTCGATTATACAGATTGGGAAATTCACATCGAAAACATACAATATACAACAACCTTCGCTCTACCTACTGAGCTAGAAATACTACTCAAAACTTTATACATATTCAATTTCACACTTTTTCGAATATAAACCTCCAATCTTCACGTCCCATTCGCCTCTTATTCCTGTCGAACAAACGATAACAACCCCTAATACCCCTCTACCAACCCCTAACTCGAAAAATACCAATGTCCGCATAACGCCGACCGGGATACTTAACGAATATGATCAATCAGCCGAATTAACGGGTCAAACACCGCGGTAACATCAATCAGAGCGCATCAGCGTTAGGAACGAATCCGACGGGGGTATGTTTGAACACGGGGTGGAATGAAAAAAATGACAAATGAGTCGGTATTAGTGCATAGTTAGACTCGGGGCGAGCGGCACTTGTCGTCGTGCCGTAATCCTGACTGATATTGTTGACCCCACCTACTTGGACGGGTAAAAATTGGGCGACACTGCTGGTCTGAGGGGGCTAGTTTTCGGGATGGGGTAAGGGGTTTTCTGGAAGATATTTTGACGAATTTTAATCTGGTTTTTCTTGGGAATTTTGAATTTTCATGATGTTACACGAACATGATGTCGAAGGGATGAAAAATATAGATAATAAATTTCTGTCTTTTTTTATGGTTTTGTTAACACTATGGCCACGAAATTTTGCTTTGGCTTTTATGAGCATCTTGCCGTAACATTTCATTTTGATTGGTTTCTTTTTTGTGAGATATTGAGGAACGAAAATTTTGAATGGTCATATTTTATGGAACACCCTATACGGTTTGGCTGGTTAACGAACTCATCCGAGACATTTGGTATCCGAACTCATCCTGAAAATTTCAAGTCTCTAGGACAATCCCTTCAAAAGTTTTTGTGCTAACGGAAGGCCCCACAGACATAATTGAATTTGACCACGAATTCATCATCAGGGAGTCTAACCCTATCCCTGATACCATTTTCGGCTCAAAATTCGAAAATAACAGACATTGGGGCAAAACCAAATTCATAATGGTCGAGACCGAAAAATCAAGTCTTCTATCAATCTAGAGCTTAATAAACAAGTTGATTGAATGAATATTGTTACACAACTACACATTTTAACACGAGTAACTACCCCATATTGAATTTGAATCCCTCAACTCCAAACAAACTATTTCATCCAAACAATAACACCCTTAACTTCGCTAATAACTCAAAACTCGAGTCAGGTCTTTGTACCCCTCATCCCTTAACGAAAAAACATCCCTTAAACATACCGTCCCAAACTCTCCAAAACCGATAAATAATTAAAGCAACCCTGGTCGAAAGACCATTAGTTGCGGTCTTCGCAGTACTGCCAACTTCATAATAACGTTCGGAAACCGAAATAACCACCCCAAAACTACCCTTAAGTAGGTGTTTCGGGCCGCGAGGCTCCGAAGTGGTTTAAAGTCTTGTAGATGAAGTGAAGATGAAGGGTGCCTGTCATTTATCATCCCCCTGGTTTCTGGCTCGGACGTATACTTCGTGCCTTTATGAAGTGTGTCCGCGAAACCGCCGGAGATAGCGCGGGGTAGGTTAAGGGGGTGGCAGCCAGTGCCGTAGGGATAGGGAAAATATACGAATGGAGCGACTGGAGTTTTGTGAGCGTTCGATTTTTAATTTAAAAAATGTTTCGAACACTATATGGTTTCAGCAAGATGGCCCAAGGAGGCTATCGATGGCGTTGACAAAACCGACCACCTCAGTAGTCTTGGCCGTAACTTCTTGGGTATCCAGGACCGATTTCTCCATACTAATTGGACACTTACAAACCATGTGTTCAGCTGTTTCTGATCCACAGAGCCTGCAAATTTTTCCCATACACACAAATCACGTTTGTATCGACAGTGCCTCGTCAGCAGTCCCACCATCACCTGAAGCTCAGCTCGTGACAGCTTCAGGAGCTTTTTGGCATAGGTATTTCGTTATGATTTTATTCTGTTTGTTTGTTCTGTTGTGTTTCTTTTATTTTATATTTTGGTCTACAAAGAAAAATCTAGTTTTGACTTCTACAGTTCAGTTTTTCCATTTATTTCAAGCACCTAGCTACCTACCCACCTAATAAATGAAAAAATCCAAAATATCTTAAGGGGGGCCAAAATTCCTTTTGTACACAGGCGTCAGTAGCCCTTACGGGGGCCCTGATTATCGCTTTCATTTATTTTATTTATGAATTTATGTTGAAACCTCAAACTCATCTTGAAAAGTTACGAAGTTGTTTCTCCCGACGGTTATAGTGTAAGTTACTAACAGACTCGAATAAATAAATTTGAAACGAAATTCGTACGCCCCTGTCCCACACACTTGTGAATTCCCGCTTCAATATTCCTGCAGATCCAGATTTGCCTCCTTAGTTTAGCATTCTGACTCCTGAGGGAAAACAGATTCAAGACGTTCCTTTAAGTATTTATTATTCGACCATCTGACTGAAAGAGGGGTTAGAAATTTTTGTTGATACGAAAGCGAGAAGTTGGGTCTGAATTCTTTTCTCACGATAACTTTTAATCTACCAATTGTTACAGAATTTAATACATTTACGTCTCTACTCGATAGTTTATATTATTATCAATATCATCCATGAAATTATTTCGCTTAATTTCTACAGCTGTAGGTACTAACGAGTAGGTATATAACCTTTTCGCAAAGTTAATTATTTTCTTATGAGACCTAATTAAAGAATTCTGTTTTGGACCGACACGTTGCATTGGCATAATATGTTCTTGGTGGTATTTGTAGCCGACCCATATAACTCACCAGATATGTGAGTTTTTCTTCTCGATCTTGTACAGGTGATGTCTCACGAAACAGTGACATTTGAGGCCCTTAAGTCGCATCCACACTATGCCGAACGACATCATTCGACTTGTGTCGTTCGACAAAGTCGAATAAGTGTGGACGTTGTAGAAGTCGAATCGAATCATGTCGCTTCCAACCCGACTGAGCGCGGTCCCGATCAAAGGAAGTCCAATCGAATCATTCAGTCTGGACGTGTCGACTGTCGAATGGGCCGAATGGGGTTCAGTTGCATTCAAAAGCGCTGCGTATTCACATGCCGTCGGATTCGGATTTGAACTGAATTTCTCCCACATTCCGGCTCCGTGACGAAGACGTTCTTGTTGATGGTTCTCGCTCACAACTGAGTCGAACCGTTTATCGCTCGACACGTCCACACCGATTGTCGAATCGAACGTGTCGCCCCGAACGTGTCGAATGATGTCGTTTGGCATAGTGTGGATGCGACATTAGAAATCAGCTTATACTCGTTCTTTGACAAAGAAAGAGCTTATTCAGCCTTATCTTCTGATAGTTCAATCAATATATTTGCTTCTCTATAACGTAGTCTGTTAATCCTCTTTTTTTCTCATCATCAACTTCTGCCTTACTTGGTGTGGATGATACCCAACATAACGGCGACAGTCTGCTCTCCTTTTCTCTCATCAGGTTTCATCTGTTCCTCAAGATCCTGCCAAACAGGCTCTAAGCTCAAAATAATGGCATCTGGCTATCATAGTCGATAGAAATTCGCGCTATCTTGTATTGTCTAGAAAGTCGGGCTATGATTCATCTCATGAGAAGAATTGGAGTATGGAGGTTCTGTAGTGCCTATAATTATTATTATTATAATCATCGTTATGGCTATGTTAACCCCCTCCAAACTGCGACCTTGTAGATATTCAGTTCTCTACCCTACTCATTCATGGAAATCTAAGGAGGTCGTTAATGACGTTGACAAAACCGACAACCTGCTTAGGGGCCTTGGCCGTTACCTCTTGGGTGTCCAGGACTGGTACAGAGCCTGTGCATCTCATCTGCTGACATTCCCATACGAAACAAAGGATATTTGTACCATCAGTGCCCCGTCAACAGTCCTACTATCACCCGAAGCTCAGCTCCTAACAGCTTCAAGAGTTTTCTGATACAGGTATGTGATATTATCATGAATTTTTAAGCCTGAGTAAGTTTACGAGTGTTGCCCCAGAGTGTTATTGTGTTATGCATTGTTGCATCAATGTCTTTTCCAAGCCCACAGAAAGTCTCAGGTCTATCAGATGTTAACCTTGATGAACTTTCTGCAAGTTCATCGTCTTTTTCATTTCCTTCAACTCTACCATGCCGTGGCACCCATAGTAGAGTCACTTTATGGCCTTTTCTGTGATGCCCAACCTTTGCGAGCTTGTTAATTCCTTTTTCAGTTCAAAAGGGTATATGTGGAAATATCTCCAATTTAAACAATCGAAATAAACTGCCCATACTAAAACTCCTCACCACACCCCAATCACCCACGAAAACCAATTATACCTACGGCTAACCCATCTTTCATACAACCGACGCCCAAAGATGTCCCTTAACCTGTGGTGTACCCCAGGGCCCCATTCCACATCCCAAATAGATAATTATTCCAGATCATCTTCCGATATCGCGTATTAATATTCAACAAATAGAATCAAACGACGGGCCGATGGCCGAGGCTATCAAACGCGCTCGTTTGTATGCAAAACCGCCCCGAAATCGGTATAAACTAGGAGTTTAATCGGTTTTGGGGGGGTGGGAAGGTTCCGCAACATCGAAAAATCAATTAGAACTCGAAGAAGAGATGGCAGATTAATTCGGTCTGGAATATTATTGTCTCCAGCGATTTTATCGAGGGGATCATCAGAAAGACGGTTTTTACAAGGGTGGTTTTACCAATAAGGGTTGGTAGGGAGAGTTCGGGGGTTTACTGAGGTTCCTAAAGAAAATTTTGATTGGGGGTTTATGTTGAAAGCCAAAGAAGTGGTCGTGTTGAAGTTTTCGGTCCTACAACTTACGAAGATTAGTTGCCAATAAGAAAATTATTATTTTTGACCTCGGATTCAAGCGAGTTCAAGCGAGTAGTTCGAGTTTGAGGGCGAAATGATAGCACACTGCTCCTATACGAAAAGTTCGTGAAAATGAGGTATGTTATGAAATAGTTCAAAACAGATTCTTTTCCTAGAGGACTTGTAACACTTTAAAGACGTGTCTGGTATGGTTTCGAAGTAATAAAGCTACTTCACCCTAAGTGGAAAGAGGCCTTAAATCATATTCTCTGAGGCGATTTTTTATTGTCTGAGTGCTAATTTGCACCCCATGGGTTTGCTCAAGCTGATTTTGAAGGAGGCGAGCGGTTGCAAACCGTTGTCTCAACGAAGAAACTCTCAAGTAACGTTGTTGAATGGCAGTTGTTACCCGTGGCTTACCCTGTCCTGGTCTTCGGACATTCATACCTGTCTCCCTGAATCGCTGCAACATTCTGGACACACTTGTATGGGAAACTCAAAACCTTTCTGCAATTCTTGTGAATGTCCACCCTTCTTCTCGCAAAACTGCCGCTTGGGCACATTCCTCTCAAATTGCGTGTTTCGCGTTGCATAGCGATCGAGTGTAGAAAATCAAACGAAATAAAAACTATTGATCATTAGAATTGATTGAGAACAACTGATTTCAGAATTGGCCAATACATTCAAAATCTGATAATCTCATCTTTTTTATTCCTGCTTCTGTATTGACGAAAACCGTTGAGAGTGGATAACATAATATGCATGCATAATTCTGATAAAAAAAATTATCATTGAGAACACCTTCAATTGTAGAATAAATTTGAGATTTCCATGATGTGCGTTAATTTTTTTGGGCAGTGTATGTTAGACCGAAAAAAAATCAAATTTAAACAGCTCCTTCTGTCAGTTAGTATAATTCCTAGGTAAACCAATTCCCATCCAATTCCCCGACAATTTAATCTCTCATTCAATTAACTCCTCATTCCCATCGACAGTTATTACAACGACGGTGGTAAACAATACAAAAAGACAACGTACAACCTAACAAGAGCTCCTGTATCTTCCCACGAAAACGGTTTCGCTCGCATTTTTCCTAACCTGCGGTCTCCACGTTCCCTTGGACGTGCTGTAATCAGCGGCCTGCCAGACGTCCGGACACGGCATATCGGTATAATAAATCAGTACCGCCCGATATTAACATAATTATCATCGCGACTCTATAAGCTCTGACTCGTCCTATTCTGGATTTTTCGAAACGCGTTAAGGTATTTTCGGTACGATTAAAATTGCTCTGGGATTAATGGGAATAGAAAGCGTAGATTGCGGTTCTGATTGAAAATACCCCGGTTTATGTCTAATAATAATAAACACGCCCTAACAAGTCGTACCTGTACCAGTCGTGCTTAAGTATATGTTGCGGAAAGGCTACTGTGGCGTATAAGTGGAATGTTGGAAGGATCACTTGTAAGAAGTAATTGCTTCTATGTTGCGTTTTCCTGGTAAGTATCGGTTCAAAGTTGTTCACCTCGGGGTGATTGGAGCCAGGGGCGGCTCGTTTTTTCTGCTGAAAATCCCTCAAATTATTAGTGTGAGATAAGCCATTTTAATTTGTTAATAGTGTGTTTGTCCCCCGCGATTACCTATAGGTACTTCTTCTTCTTCTTCTTCTTCTCTGTGCGGTGCCTTACCGGCCGAACTGAGGCCTAGTGGCCCATTGTTCACCCGCATCGTTCCATAGAGACACGAAGACACGAAGACAGAAACGTTTTCACAGTTGAACAAAATATGCTCAACCGTTTCATCAGGACTCCTGCACCACCGGCATAGGGAGCAGCTCGTCAATCCCATTCTCTTCAAATGCTTGTTAAACAGGTGACCAGTCAATGCACCAGTCACCAGACCGAGTTGTTTCCTCTCCAGCAACAGAAGCCTATTGACCTCAGATCGCGAGGACGGTCTCTCAATGAGAATCCTCGACCACCTCAGGCCCACCCCTGCGCTCCATTCCGAGGAAAATTCCCTGTTCAGCCAGTTCCTGAAGAAACTTCTGACAGATGTGCGACAGATTGGCAGCGAAGGCTCCGGACCAACAAATGCTAATCCGGCTCCCCGCCTAGCCAGTTCATCTGCCTTGACGTTACCAGGTATATCCGCATGAGGCAGACACCAGATTACTTTCAAAAAGTTATCAGAGCCCAGCCCATGCAGAGCTTTCCTGCATTCTTCTACCAAAAGAGAATCAACTCCAACATCGGATAGAGATTTCAGAGTTCCCTGGCTGTCGCAACATATATAAATGTGCTGGCCAGAGTATCCCCTGCGAATATTTTCTAGTGCGCATGCAAGAACCGCAAATAGCTCAGCCTGCACAATGGAACAGTTCTTCCCCAGAGGGATAGCCTGATTGAAGTGAGGACCCACGATTCCGGCCCCAGACCCTGTTGCTGTGACAGAGCCATCAGTGAACCAGGTGGGACCCTCTGGACTAAGAAGCCTGTTTGATGAAGACCATTGGTTTCTGTCGGGAACAATTACCCTGTAGGGTTCGTCGAAGTAGAACTTAGTGCCCGCGCGGTCACCTCTTTGGAGAAGGGGAGCGTGAGCATCCTTAACCATTTTGAGGGCCCTCGCGTGCCCAGTGAAGAGTCCTCCATCGCGCCATTGTCCCCGTTCCCAGATTCCCAGAGTTGTCTTCATAGCCACCTCCTTCACAACTAGGTGCAAAGGAGGGAGACCCAGCAGACATTCCATCGCTGCTGTAGGGGTAGACCTCAGAGCGCCTGTAATACTTAAACAAGCTTTCCTCTGGCATTTAGTTATAATGTTCTGGTTGACGGCCCTCTCCATAGAAGGCACCTATAGGTACACTCCTCAACACGTCTTGGCATCAAGGAAAAAAGCCTATTTCTTCTTGAGGGGTACTATCCGAAGCTACCTGTTGTTCATGTCTTACAGCCACCAAAATCCGTGGGGGCTAGTGTCAATTCCCGAACATTCTACCCAGGATGTCCCAAATATGCTCTATGGACAAAAGATCGGTTGATCTGGGCGGCCATGCCAAAATATTCACATGGGTAGCTCACAAAAACATCAAACTAACTCTGGCAACATGAAGTCAAGCATTATCTTGCTGAAATATCGGATTCTCGAGTCGGTTAACACATGGCTCCACTTCTCTTTGAAGAAGTTGAAGGTCACGCAGCGCTGTTACCTCGAATGAAGAATAAAGATGCCCTATTTATGTGCAATATCACCCCGTACCATAGCGCCTACTCTCTGGTGTACATGACGCTTAATATCGAACTGAGGTTCACGTCTTTCGCCTCGACGTCTTCTAACCCTTCTTCGACAAACATGTACACCCAAGAAGAATCGTGATTCATCAGAATCAGAGAGTCTGGTCCTCTCTGAAAAACTACATCTCATCTGCGAACCTCCCTAGTGATGTAATGATCAAGAAAGTAAGCACTGAGAAAAACTTCAGGACGTTGCTAAGTAACAGAGAGGATTTAAAACGGGAATACGCCGAGTATAACTCCTAAGAAATTGCCGTAAAATGGTATACAGATGGTTCCAAAACCTCTACAGGAGCAGGCGCTGGGATATACGGGCCAAGTACCAAGTGTGCACTGTCACTAAGCTCATGTATGAGCGTTTTTCAAGCGGAGATCTTAGCTATTAAAGATGTCTAGATATAAATCAAAGAAACTATCAGAAGTGCGATAAAGTCATACACTCAGATAGTCAAGCTGCTATTGAAACACTGAGCTCCTACTTCATCGACTCTAAAATGATCTGGGAGTGCCATAACAAACTCAATGATGTAGGCAAGAGAAATATCGTCTTTTTAATCTGTGTTCCCGGCCACTCGGGAATCAAAGGAAACGAAGAGGCGAATACACTTGCCAAAGATGACGTACGAATTTCACTCATTGGCCCAGAACCCTCCTGTGGTATATGTAAATGTACCTATAAGAAGGAGTTTCTGGAGAAGGAGAAAGCCTAGGGGGAAAAACTCTGGCGGAATCTCCCAGTGATGGATTATTCCACTGAGTTTCTTCGGAACTTTGAGACAGCGTGATCCAAAAGATATCTGGATCTTGGTAAGAAGCAATTACACCTCCTCACTGACTTTCTTACAGAACACTGTCGCCTCTGGAAGCACCTGTTGAGGATGGGATTATCGGACACTGACGAGTGTAGGTTCTGTGGGGAGGAGGATGAAACCCCCATTCACCTAGTTACGGAATGCCTTGTCATTGCGAGCCTAAGGAGAGAATGCCTTGGGCGAGTAACTTGTAATAGTGAGGAACTAGCCTCGTTGATTCCTTCACTGATATTAGATTCCATTAGATCTCTGAAACTTAAAAGCGAGCTATTAAGGGTGTGGCTAGAACAGCCTGTGAGGGGGCACAATAGACCTTATAAGGTCGCAGTGATCTGTAACCGCTTTTTTGAACTAAACTAAACTTTTCTGTACCACTGTAATCGTTTCTGGCGATGCTCAACCGTCAAAGGTTACACAAGATGGGGTCGATAATGGTGCAATACAAAAAATCTTATCCGGCGGTAAACCGTTCGAACAGTTACAGGTGGCCTTTTTCTCCCGACCACCAATCAGCCAAAGATCAAGTTGTCACATATCAATCTCTAGATTCAATCAATTTGAAATTTGTATAATAATATATATAATTAAAATTTAAAGTTTGTATATTCGATTTTTCGCTATGAAAATAATTCAGTGTAGGAAATATTAACATGTCACTCCAACGACCTACAAAAATCATGACAGTTTTCCAAGGAATTTTCCCGCCAATCCTCTGCACCTGGGGCGAGACCCTCGAGGAATTCCCGAAATACTGACCGATTCCGAAAGCTATCCGGTTCCAGGAACCGAGTCCGTCGGACGATTCGAGGTCGTTTCGGATGAATCGGAAGATTGAAAGAATGAAATTCCTTCGACTAAGGAATATGCGACTTAAATGCATCGTTGCGGGCCATCAATCGCGAATTCGTCAAATTTCGGCAGATCGCGGAAACTGTTCCGCTTCAGTGGCGTAGAGCAAATGCGAAAAATTCATTTGAAATAGTTATTTCTAATCTCTAGAGTAGGACTAGTAATCCAAAGTTTCTAGTTCGTTTCCGGACTGGCAAAAATTTTACTGAACCCCGACTAAAAAGGTCTTGTTTTTATTGCCCACTACAATGAGTTTTCTTTTGATTTGAGACGATGGCATAGGAGTTCTGTACTCTGATATGAGCTTGAATATAAGAATGCAGCACCATATCATACCCTTGGTAGTTTCTTTCCAGGTTTCTGTCTACGTATCTTTGGGTTGCAAGTATTTCAGCCAAAAAAACACAGTAAGGGTTTGACTATGGTGTGCACTTTGATCTTGGCCCTTATACTCCAGCGTCAACCTATGAAGTAGTCTCAGAACCATCTGTATACCAATGAACGCTATTAAATTTGAAGTTTTGAGTAGTGTATTTCTTCCCTCATTGTGCCTTTTCCCATAGAATCTAGTTGAAGCTCTTCTCGATGCCTCCATTTTTGATTATAATATCACTTTAGTCTGTTCAAATGTAAGAAGGAGCAATAACAACAAGTTTGGCGCAGCGGTAGGAGGGCCTTCGGATAGGTACTTTACGTCCAAAGTCGAATCGAGGAGATTTCAAACAATCGTTCAGTTTTAACTGCATATTATTATACGAATGCAATTTTTACGGCACATCTAAGTGAATATTTACATACTCTCATTCATTCCTTATCGAATTTATTCCATTTGGAGGTTCCCCACTGCATACACCTTGTCGAAAGATTTTCTCTATCCAGTACCATCCACAGTCCGTTCCGAGTACGATCCTGGCAGTCTCTTAGGGCGGTCGAAGGGAGCGTTTTTATGACAGTTTGACCATTACGAGCTTTGTTGTGCGTAAAACAGACGATATTGCCTATCAGATTTGTTTACAAAGCTCCTTCTTATATTTGAACGGACTATAGGTAGGTTCGAGGATGAAATGTACTTGGTCAGAGAGGACCAGACTCTCTGACTTTCAATTCTCTCATTACCTGTACCTCCCTAGATCTTCTAAGTATGGATTCATGGACTACCCTTTTAATCACTTAGAGGAGTAAGATCTGTGATGACCCAAATGCAATCCTCCGGCATGTTCACATAGCCCCAGTGATGTAAACATAAGCGATCTCTTGTAACTTATGGAGTATTTTCCCCGTGCTTGTGTGACCTGCCTGAACAAACGAGACTACTGCCCCATATGTTACTATTGGTCTCATCATCATGGCGTACACCCATCGCAGTAATTCAGGGTAACAACCCCAAGTTTAACCGGATATTCTTCTGCATGCCATCAACTCCTATAGCTTTATTAGCAGTAATTTCCATATGCTTATTCCACAGAAGCTTACTATCTAGGGATATTCCCAGATATTTGGCTTCAGACTTTCATTCTACGATATCTTCATTCACCAAGATGGACTTCATAGCTAGGAAGTTCCTTTTTCTGTGCAAATAGAATTACTGTTATCTTGGCTAAGTTAATAGTCAGCCCCACTGATAAGCACTACTGCTCAAATTCACTTTTCACAATAAGTTCTATGTCATTGGCATAGACTATACATTCGAATCCAAGCGTTTTTATTCTTAGCAGTAGTTCATCAACTACCTGTCTTAGCAAACCATACCAAAGCCATGGCATTATACCGTGAAATGGTATACGGATGGTTCCAAAACCTATACAGGAGCTGGCGCTGGGATATACGGGCCAAGTACCAAGTGTGCACTGTCGCTAGGCTCCTGTATGAGCGTCTTTTAAGCGAAAATCTTGGGTATTGAGAGATGTCTAGATATAAATCTAGAAAGAAACTATCAGAAGTGCGAGTTAGCCATACACTCATATAGTCAAGCTGCTATTAAAGCACTGAGCTCCTACTTCATTGACTCAAAAATGACCTAGGAGTGACGGAACAAACTCAATGAGGTAGACAAGAAAAATAAGGTCTTTTAAATCTGGGTTCCTGGCCATTAGGCAATCAAAGGAAACGAAGAGGCCATTACACTTGCCAAAGAGGGTGCACGAACCTCACTCATTGGTCCAGAATCCTTCTGTGGTATAGGTAAATGTACCTATAAGAAGGAGCTCATGGAGAAGGAGAAAGTCGAGAAGGAAAAACTCTGGCGGAATCTCCCAGAGTTGGATCATTCCACTAGGTTCCTTCGGAACTTTGAAACAGCAAGATCCAAAAGATATCTGGATCTTGGTAAGAAACAATTACACCTCCTTACTGGCGTTCCTTCAGAACACTGTCGCCTCAGAGGAGGCACCTGTTGAGGATGGGATTGTCAGACACTGACGAGTGTAGGTTCTGTAGGGAGAAGGAAGAAACCCTCATTCACCTAGTCATGGAGTGCTTTGACATTGCGAGCACTAAGGAGAAAATGCCTTGGGCGAGAAACTTGTAAAAGTGAAGAACTAGCCTCATTGAAACCTTCAAAGATATTAGATTTCATTAGATCTCTGGAACTGGAAGGCGAGCTGTGACGGTATGGTCCGAACAGCTCTGTATGGGGGCACAATAGACCTTAAGGTCTCAGTGAACTGTAACCCTTTTTTAAACTAACTAACTAACTAACCTAGTCAGGATTGCTGTTGTTATGATTAGTCTCACAATCATGGCGTACATCCTGGTCAAAGATGACCAGACATCTTGACTTGAATGCACAATTCCACCAAACCAAAGAATGTCTAAAACTCCACGCCGCTGTCCAAAAGGACCAAACGACTGGCCATCCATCCCAAAACCGTCACCATCCGATATTATGTATCATAAGTACAGAATCCGCAAGAGCGTCCGAACGACAAAAAGCCGCTTCTTTTGTCCTGCCGCGTACCCTTTGTTCAACCGCCTCCGAGGCCCTAATTCTGCTAGTTAAGAATGTTAACGGTCGAAGAAGATCCCCGGCCCGCCAAGGCCTACTTAACATTTCTCGTCGATTTAATTCAGATCCCGAATTTGCTTCGATTTGACGAAACGTCGCGGCCTGTCGCATACCGCTTTTTACGTATACGCCTCGTTTTTCTATGGTCTTAGCTTTATGGGCCATTAGGAGAGGATTCGGAGCTTCTTTTATTTTTCCATCTACGATCGG
The DNA here is from genome assembly GCA_013421045.1 of Propylea japonica. Classification (NCBI taxonomy): domain Eukaryota; kingdom Metazoa; phylum Arthropoda; class Insecta; order Coleoptera; family Coccinellidae; genus Propylea; species Propylea japonica. Next base: position 12,993,480 of record CM024241.1, on the reverse strand, counting down.
TTCTCGCATAAAATTAAAGGTTTTCGGGCGTAGATTGCATTTCTGATGGGACTGTTACATTTTCATGTCGGGCGAACGGATGGTTTACGAGGATGAGCGGCGAAAAAATCGTATACGAATAGTCGGTTTAATACTAATTTCGGTGCACGTCGGATGTCGTGTTCTTCTTCTTCTTTTGGGACGTTGCCAGGAGGACGTGCGGCCACCTAGGATTTCTGTCTGGTTTGATTATGGTCGAATAGAAAGGGAAATACAACTACCCTTACATCGAAAGCGCTAAATACGCAAAAAATATTCATTATAAAAAAATTTCGTTATACAGAAAATTTGTTTCTATAGTCGGCAATGTCGCGGCCGACTTCACTGATTAATTTAAGTTTATCATTCAAACTTATGCAGTTCCTTTCAAACATTTTCGCACAACTTTTCACACTAGCGTAATGGTTAGATAGAAACTAAACAGTGTATTTAAAACTGTTTCAGAAGGATCTCTCTGCCGGCCGTAATGATTTAGGTCGGGATTTATTACGTACGTCCGGAAAATTTTCGGAAAAAACCCACCTTTATACCTTCTTACCAAAGCCCATTCAAAGAGTGATGTTCTTTGAATATTTCGTTATAGAAAGAATAAACTTCGTTTAAGAGGGTGTTTTAACATGGAATTTGGATTCAAGGTGCAATGTCTTGTACGAAATTCGTTTTACAGACGTTCGTTATAGGGAAGTTCCACTGTATTAAGTATACAAATGTTTAACAAATGCGAAGGGTTGTTCATATAAATTTTTTTCGAAATCGTCCCCCTTTCCACGACGAGTTAACAGCTTTTAATTTTTTCACGGCTTCTTATGAACACTCTGTCATAAAACTATACATAATATGAAGCATTGAGTGTATGTTACTCACACAAATTATTTAGATCTCATAACTTCATTATTAAGGCTTAAAAATAACAACCCTATATTGTTTTCGTTCAAAAATTGTTTTCGTATGATATATATTTTCGGAAAATGAAATTCTCCTATGGTTTTCCATTCAATTATGAAGAAAAAAGTCTTTTGCAAAATTTCGATACAGTCGATACTTTTCTCGGAAAAAATAAAAACTTACAAGCAGTTATGATCACTGTTCATTCCATTTCATCGTATAAGTGTTCCATAGAATGAATATTTAAAGATATGGTATGTCTCTGACAGGATATAAAGATGTTCTATAAATCTTTGTCAAGGTTTAATTACTAATACCAGGAAGAAAATTATATCCGTAATATTTTAATTTGACAAATAGAACGTTATTTCGATTAATAAACATAATTGGCAAAACCAATTCTGAGCATAAACAATATCTTAGAATATTCATTCAATGGAACATAAATATGATGAAATGGAATGAACACTGATCATAACTGCTTTTTATTTTTTTTCCAAGAAAAGTATCGATTGAATCGAAGTTTTGCGACAGACTTTTTTCTCCAGAATTGATGGGAAACCATGACAGAATTTTATCTTTCGAAAATCTATCCTACGAAAACAATGTTTGAAGGAAAATCATTGGAAGTTGTTATTTTCAACCCCTAATAATAATATGACTTAGGGAATAAAGGAAATTGTGTGAGTGACATCCACTTAGTGCTTCATATTATGTACAGTTTTATGACTCTGTGCTTTTAGGAATTATTCGAAAACATGGATCATTCAGAAAATAATTGAATTCTCTTGAAATTTCGCAAGAACACTGAGTATATGAGAATCATCATCCCCAAAATGAATAAAATCCGAATATTTTGTTGTGGAGAGGTATGAAGATTTTTCATTTCGATATTCCGATCTAATTTTCCATAGTTCTGTTAACATCATGGGCCTATTGCACCAAAATACTTTTCACTTTGCATTTGGACAGATTCGAAAGTGAGAATTAAATATGTTGCACAATATTTCTCACAATATTTAAGTTCTGCGGAGTACTTTTCACCATGGAATTGACTTTTCACATTGCACTTTGCAATTATGAATGCGTTTCATTCAACCTGAATCATTAGAGAAATGAAAAGTGCAATTTTGACTACAATTTCAATTTCAATTTCGTGTGAAGTTTCTTGTGAGTATCTTGCATGTGGCCACAAAATTTCATTTCGCTCGGTTTTGTTCTGGCTGAGATATTGAGGGAGAAAAATTTTAAATGGCCATATTTTATGGAACATTCTGTATGATTATCCTAGGGAACGAAAATAACCTAGGCATTTAGAAACCTAACCAACTGAAAATTTCAAGTCCCTATGGATGATCCCTTCGTGCTAACGGCCCAACGGACAGAAGGTAGTCGAACCCTATCGTTTGAGACAATTTTAGGCTCAAAATTCGACAATTACAGACATTTAGGCAAAACGATATATCACTCGTTTACGTTAAATGAGCGCTCAATAAAGAACCAATAAAATATTGAACGCCTATAGCTGACACTTCGATATTTCTGGCATGCGTTCATTGATATCCCCGGTATTGTCTCCTAAGCTCAAGAAGTGTGCGCAAGAAACCATAAACGCCTATAAATGCCGTCTCATTAAAGTTTAATCGTCTTCCTTAAATTTCTACGGTCGGTTTTTAAGCGAACTCAGGATAATCGACTGGAGAAAACATAATGAATAAACGATATAATCCTCATTTAGATTATTCAGGCAAAAAGCGGTCTGAGCAAGAAAGAGATGAGTCAATTCAGAGCTGTCGGAAAAACTGAAAGCGTTCTATTATGACGCAGGAAAAAGCGGATGACAATGAATGTTCATTTATTTCATACTTTATTGTGCGCAGCCATCAATATAATAGAAGAGGAATGCAGAGTGTTGACAACGTGAAGGTAAGGAGTTGGATATTCAGTTAACACAGGGTGGTTCTTTGAAACTATATCGTGAGTTGAGAACCAATGAGAGAAACATAATTACATTTAAATCTACTACCCATAACCAACCCACGCAACTGTACTCAAATCTGGAATGTTGTTTTTTGTATCCAATCCTGTTTTTTCACATGTCTTTCAGCATTTTGGTATTTTTTTGAGGTGAGTAAACTTCAATTTCATAGCAAGGTACCGGGTTTTTCACTATAAATTGACCCCCCCTTTAACTTTGTTACTGAAGGAGATACAAGAAAATGTTTCTTATAAAAGTTTCACGAAATCAACTGAGGTTTTTTATATGAGTCCAAAAACTGAAATATATACAGGTGATCACATATTGATGGCAACTTCATTTTTTCAAATGGAACCCCGTATATTTTTCCATATTTGGTTAGCTCTTTTTCCCCTGATTTCGAATATGTTGATGATCTTTCTTATTCTGAGCACCACAGAGTTTCAAATTTCAATAACCATCTGGCGTAGCAGTGGCGCAGCCAGGATTTTGTTTTGGGGGGAGCTGAACTGAACAATTTTTGATGATACAACAAGTAACGAAAGTTGCAAAAGAATGAAGAAGTAAGAAAAAAACGAAGAAGTTAATCTTTGGGGGGGCTGCAGCCCCAAAGCCCCCCCCCTGGCTGCGCCAGTGTGGCGTAGCGTTTCGAAAGTTCGTGAATATTTAAGTTGGTAGGTATTTCACATATTTTTTATTTGGTGTCATCATTTCAAAACTTTGAAACTCTGAAAATTGAAGAGACACATCCATATATGCATTTATATTCGAGATCAGGAGGAAATAGCCTATCAAGAAAAGGAAGAATATACAGGACAGGGACAGGGTGTCCCATTTGAAAAATATAGTTGCATTCAATGTTGTTCACCCTGTTTATCTTCCCATTCACGTTATTATAACTCCAAAAATGAGCATTTTCAGTAGAGGCACTCTGCCAATTGTAAAATGATTACAGATCGTGCCAGGTGGTTCTTAAAAAAGGAAATTCTGGGTTCTCAGAATAAAGAGATAGACCAACATATGTTTCATATTCGAAATCAGGGGAAAGAGAGCTAGCCAAACATGAAAAAATATGCAGAGTGTTCCATTTGAAAAAATGAAGTTGCCATCAATATGTTGGCCACCCTGTATATATTTCAGGTTCTGGACTGATATCAGGAAAAACAGTTGATTTTGTGAAACTTTTATACGAAACATTTGTATCTCCTTCAGTAACAAAGTTAAAAGAGGGGTCAAATTATAGTGAAGAACCCGGTACATTCATCTGTAGAAAAACGAAAACCGGAGAAAATATCGTGAAAACCATAAGAACAACCGTTCGTTTAATATTCATAAACAGCAGAGGGAAAAATATAATTATACGGATCTTTTCCTCATTTTTGCCTCTTCCTATGCTCTTTATCGATTTGAGAGAATAATAATAACAAAACGCCTTTACAACCAACTGAATACCATTTAAGTACCTCATGCACCAGCCGCGTCCACCGATACAACCCGAAATTAACCCGGTACACCATAACTCCTCTTTCCTCCACCAACACACTCCACCGGTAGCATCAACCGTCAAGATAATGACCACCAAACACCCTACCAAAGACCGACCTCTAATTACTCCTCGCTACTAGCCAATGCTAATTGATTGATTATTTTATTGCCCCTGCCCCGCCCCCCCATCGCCGATTTTAATTATTCCCCCGATCATCTCGTTCCTTCTTCTTAATTTCACGTTACGGCGCCCCTGTAATTTGGAGTCGCTCGCGCGGCATAGTGGCCTTTGTCAGAGAGGCGAGCGCGTTAGGGAAAAGGTTTTTTTTCGTTAGTGAGTTCGTTTAACGCTCAACACAGGTAGCCGACGTTCGGCCGTTCCAATTTTCACGCGTTTTATTATTATGGGTTTTGCGAAATTGAGTCGTGTCTTTCGCGGATGGACGAATGGAAGAAGGGCTTTTTGCTAGCCGCGGGCCGTTGTAGGATTCGTATTGCGGTCTTGTCCTTCTTGAAGAAGTTTTTGTCTCAGCATGAGAAGCAGACGATTCATGAAGTTTGAAATCTGGTGTTCAGATTTTGTAATTCACAATTGTGAAATTAATAATTGAGGGTGGTTCCAGATAGTTGACATGGAAAGACATAAAACTTCACATTATTCACTACAACACAAGAATCAAGAGACATTTTAACAATATTGACTAACGAAAACATTCTTAAGAGTTGACAATTTCAGGAAATAAATTCATGAGCTGTTTTCTGCAACAGTAACATATAATATACAAAGAAGTCAAATTAAACAAAGCTATCAATAAACGCAATGCAATAACAGTGGACTGTATAAGATTCAAAGTTGATTACCTGATTACCTGATAAGTGATTACCAGTGTTCATACTGGACAAGATTCAGTTAAAAAAAGAGAAGTATTTCATCGCTGAAAACATCTCTGAACAAAAGTTGACGGACAAATAATGATCAAATATAAAATTACTGTCAGAATAAATGAACTTAACAGAAATATACACCCTCCGATTAATGTGAGGTCTGAGGTAAGGAGTAAATGTGCCGCAAAATTTCATTTCGATTGAATTCGTTTTGTCTGAGATATTGAATAACGAAAATTCTGAATGGCTATATTTTATGGAACACCCCTTACGATTTTCCTGGATAACGAACTTAACTGCAGCATTTGGGAACCGAACTCACCCTGGAAATCTCAAGTCTCTAGGAACATCGCTTTGAAAGGGATTTTTTCATTATAATGAAGAAGCTATGTCGTTAATAGTGGAAAATAACATCAGGCAAATGACCACCACGACCACGCTTACAGGACCATATCTTTTTAATGGAATTTTCCATAACCAAATCGCAAAGTGGCTGCCCTATGTAATTGATAGCCTCACGTATTTCATCTTTGAAGTCTTGAATCGACGCTGGGCTATTGGCGTAGACCTTCTCTCCCACGTGGCCCTAAAGGAAGAAGTCGCAAAATGTTATATCACAAGATCTTGGTGACCAATTGATCACTTCTCAGAGATAACACGGTCCGGAAACTTTTCCCGCAAAAGATCAATGTTGATGATTGGCCGGCTTGAGTTCTTGTGTTAAAAGGACTTTATAAGCCTTAACACCCAAAACTTTATGCAAAATACGGTCTAATGACGTTTGTGGAATGCCTAATTCCAAAGAATGACGAGGAATGGAGAAACCTGGGTTTTCTTCATCACTAACGTGCCCCATCAGCTCGAATTTTTCCACCAATTTCTTTATTGCGGTCCGACAAGGTGCTTCACGACGACCCAAAAATGTTCGAGTTTTACGAACCGTTTCTACCAAATTTCCACCATTTTTATAGTGAATTTTAATAATTTTAATGCGTTCCCGAAGCGTGTATCGTTCCATTTCTATTAATGACGTAGTTTCTACTTGTCAAATGTCAAAAATTACAGTTTCAAACGCGACATCTACCGAAATAGCGGGCTATTTAAAATGAAACCTCTTATTGGAAAACCCCTTAACAACGCGTTCCAGTTGTTTATTCAGGCAGAATCAGTGCCAAGAGGCTGGTGTTCAATAAACTAATCAAATTTCCAAGAAATTTCATTCAATTTCATTCAGACACCCGATATGCATAAACCCAAACTGTTCGCCTCTCAATTTTTTTGTATATTCCATCGAATAATTTGCCTAATGCCTTCCAATCTAACTGAGAGCACAGAATTAGGCGATTTACGCCTTACCAACCATCGAGACGTTTATTAAAAGCTTATTTGTCAGTCGGGTCGGGATTTCTTGCCCCCTTTTTTCCCTCGTTCATAATTCAATATCGATGCTGGAAGGACCATTTTTCATATAGTTAATTCGATATTTGAACGGGAGAGGAAAGGACGCAGTCGAATTATTTATGCTTATTCGGGCATCTAAGCAATATTGAAAATTGGATTCGAATCGCTGTTTTGAATATTGGAAGGGGATGTTTGTCGATGTCTGATCTGGAAATACGAAATGCTGGCTATTTTGTATCAGAGTTTTTGTTGACGATAATACGGGGTCTTTATGAATGATTGTAACATCGTTGGTTGCTTTGGAAATACATCTTTATTTCTCATGCAAAGTCTACAAATTTATAATTCCAGTCATATATTATTCGATCTCCTTCGGGATGACCAGCCTAAACTCGCAATATCGTTTGTTTGATTTGAAGCTTACTTTAGAATATAAATACAATGGAACTTCCCTATAACGAAAGCGCTAAATCCTTAAAAATCTTAGTTATAAAGAAATTTCGTTATAAAGAAAATTTGTTTCTCAAGTCGACAATGTAGTGGTCGACTTCACTGATAAAGTTTATCATTCAAACTTAAGCACTTGCTTTCAGACATTTTCGCACAAGTTTCCTCACAAGCGTAATGGTTAGATTGAAACCAAACAGCCATGGTGTATTAACTGTTCCAGAAGGATCTCTCTGTCCGCCGTAATGATTTAGTGTGAGGTCGGGATTTATTACTACAACTTCTGAAAAATTCATATATGCCGATGATATTGCTTTGGCTTTCCATCATTCAGATGGAGAGAACCATAGAGAATAATCTTCCTGCAGATTTAGAAGTTTCGTGTTTCCATTTAGATAATCATCAGAAATATAGAAATTGAACGTACTTTTTGGTAATTATCCGATTAAACATAATTTCAATCCTAACTATGTACAAACTTGATTTTTCACTGAATTTCAAGGCCGATTTGGATGATTTACGAATGAAATTGGAAAGTAGAAATAATATTATTCAAAAACTTGCTGGTACTTCATGGGGTGTATGACAATGCGAATGGAACACATGTAATATTCAACACAAAGATTTAATAACTGATCCCTCCAAAAAAGTTTCTGGATTTAATGTTCCAAGGAAAATTTGGACTGTTCTTAATCGTATAAGAACAGGTCTTGGCCATTGAAATAGTCCTAGTTGCGAATGCGGAGAAGCAGAGGAGACAATGGAACATCTTATAAATAATTGTCCCATATTTGAATTCCAGGATGGCTTAAGGGCTATACATGAAGTTATTGAGTCGTTTTTGAATTGGGTTTTAATAGAGTTTCAATCATTTCATTTTTCTGTTCCAGTTTTGTACTTCGATTTTTTCGTTTCAGAATTCTAAAGGAATTTTGAATATACAGGGTGACTGGTGACGTAAGGGACAACGGCTAACTGGAGATAGAGGACCTCAAACTGAATGAGGATTGGGGATTTAAATGTCCTATAAGGCTATTAGTTTCAGAGATACAGGGTGTTTTTTGCAAAAGTGCTAAAACTATAAACTCCCATATCTTCGTCGATATGGCAAATTTTTCGCTGATATTTGGCAAGCTTGTTACTAAACATATTCTCCATCAGATCGAGAAGAAAAATTCCCAAAAATTGCAGGTCCGTATTCAAAAATTTCAATTTCCGTGTCAGGTGAGAAATATCACTCGGTATATGAGATAAAAAAAATTTAATTGGAAAATTGGAATCTTCAAGAAACACTGAGTAAAAATCTGTTTTTAGTTTGAATGGCACAAATTTTTCATAGTTTTTATGATATGTTGAAAGTCGAATATTACAATTTATTCATATTGAATTCAAAAAACATACTATTCCTGATAGAAAAAACACTGAATTTGAGATGCTTAAATAATCCTGACGCATTTTGAATATTCATTCACATCTTGAACTCCTTTTTTATCAATATTATAAGAAAAATTAAAAAAACAATAGAAATACAAAGAGAGGAACAGTAGCACATATGATTCATAAAAAAATCAAATAAACAAATGCTCGATATGCTAGAGCCATTCCTCTCACACACTTAATGACTCTTTTGAACAATTGAAGTACTTTTCATATCCACAAGATGAAAATTATATCTACTCTTGATAGAACAGAAACACTCGAGATAAGTTTGACTTTCTTCTCAGAACCCCTGAACAATAATCAATTTGGTACTTATGTTTTCAACAAAATTTATTCTTCAATGAAATAATGTATGTATTTTGAGGACTTACTTTCCTCTAATATGTACTTAGGTATAGCAACTTCATCTTCTTTTGAGAAGCATATGAATTTCTTTAATGCAAACAGAATATTAGGGAAACAAGTGATTTTTTAGAATAAGAGGTTTATTATTCATTATAAATAAAATACATCCTACTACACAGAGTAGGCTTATTTCAAAAAATGACGTTTATATTCATACATTCATTGATTGTGTATTATTGGGAATTGTGTCGTTTGTTTATCTACTGAAAAATGCCTTCAATACTCACGAATGAAGAATATGTAGATGATACTTGTTTTTGAATTGCGCAAAATGAACGGATATAATATTTGGTCTCAAGATAAACCTCATCTCAAAAGAGAAAGAAATCATTAGAGTTCAAGAGAGCCAATAAATGCGTTGAAGCAAATTGCTCTGATTTCGAGCATTTGCTTAGTTGTTTTCTCATGAATCATTGCATTATTTAATAAAAGAATAAATTTTGTTGAAAGAATAAGTATCAGATGGATTATTGTTCAGGCGTTCTGAGAAGAAAGTCGAACTTTTCTCGAGCTGAAATCTAGTGCTACTGTTCTATCAAGAGTAATTTTTCATCTTGTGGATATGAAACGTACTTCAATTGTTCAAAAGAGCAAATAAGTGTGTGAGGGGAATGGCTCTCGCATATCAAGCATTTGTTTATTTGATTTTTTTATGAACCATATGTGCTACTGTTAATCTTTTTGTGTTTGTATTGTTTTTTGAGTTTTTCTTATAATATTGATAGAAAATTTAATGAAAAAGTATTTCAAGATGTGAAGGAATATTCAAAATGCGTCAGGATTATTTAAGCATCTCAAATTCAGTGTTTTTTTCTTTAGGAATAGTGTGTTGCTTGAATTCAATATGAATAAATTGTAATATTCGACTTTCAACATATCATAAAAACTTTAAAAAATTTGTGCCATCAAAACTAAAAACAGATTTTGCTCAGTGTTTTTTGCAGATTCCAATTTCCCAATTTAATTTTTTTTATTTCATATACCGAGTGATATTTCTCACATGACACGGAAATTGAAATTTTTGAATACGGACCTGCAATTTTTGGGAATTTTTTCTTGTCTATCTGATGTAGAATATTTTATTAATAAGCTTGCCAAATATCAGCGAAAAATTTGCCATATTGACGAAGATATGGGAGTTTATAGTTTAAGCACTTTTGCAAAAAACACCCTGTATCTCTGAAACTAATAGCCTTATAGGACATTTAAATCCCCAATCCTCATTCAGTTTGAGGTCCTCTATCTCCAGTTAGCCGTTGTCCCATACGTCACCAGTCACCCTGTATATTAGGGTTATCGGTTAGACTCAATAAAGAAGAACTACTTCAATATTCAAATAGTTTTTAAGTGTTACTTTTGTTGGGACGGTGAGACAGGGTTTTTTTACTGGCGTTTTTCCCTGAGCTTTGGTATCATACGAAAAAATAGTATGGTAAACCGTTTTGCACTAACCTCAGTTAGGGATTTTCGTTTTTGTTTTATTTTTTGTATTATGTTTGCTCTTGATTGCAGAAGAAGTTGGCTTTGAAAAACACTGAAAAACTGTTTTCCATTCAATAGATCATAATTTTCCCTCATATACGAAGGAAAGTCCAAAAGTTCCTGCAATGAAGGAGAAACAATAAATCTATTTTTCCTTTCAATATAACCATCTTCAAGTCGTATTCACTAAATAACGAATTGATTGAACTCCTGTAGGAAGTATTCTTCTCTTATACCATAAAGTCCCTTCAATTATACAGGGTGTTTGGTAATTCGATGTGCTCCTTCGAAGGGGAATTACTAGACGTCATTTGCAGCGAAATGCTTCTAGTGAAGCATGGTCCGAAAATATATATATTTTGTGAAAACCACTTGACTCTAAATATCAGATAAATATTTTTTTCGAAGCTTTTTTTTTCTAGTGACAGTAGTGACTCTCATGGTCGTCATTCAAAACTTCTATGAAGGTGTATAGTTTTGGGACTTCCAGTTTCAAGTCGTAAAAATTAAAGAAAGATTTTTTTTCGAATTTACAAATTCGTTTAAATCTGCACATTTTTAAAAACCCTTCATCGATCTACAATTTTTTTAATCTGGGTTTCCAGCCATTTGGGAACCAAAGGAAACGAAGATGCCAATACACTTGCCAAAGAGGGCGCACGAATGTCACTCATTGGCCCAGAGCCCTTCTATGGTATGGGTAAATGTACCAATAAAAAGGAGTTTCTGGAGAAGGAGAAAGCCGAGAGGGAAAAACTCCGGCGGAGTCTCCCAGGGATGGATCATTCCACTGAGTTCCTTCGGAACTTTGAAACAGCAAGATTCAAAAGATATCTGGATCTTAGTAAGAAACAATTACACCTCCTCATTGGCTTTCTTACAGGAAGCACTTGTTGAGGATGGGACTATCGGACACTGACGAGTATAGGTCCTGTGGGGAGGAGGAAGTCCCATTCTCCCATAAGGAGAGAATGCCTTGGTCGAGAAACTAGCCTCGTTAAAGCCTTCACATATATTGGATCGTATTAGATCTCTGGAACTGGAAAGCTAGCTGTGAGGGGGCACAGTAGACCTTGAGGTCACAGTGAACCATAACCTCTTTCAAACTAAACTAAACTAAACACTCTACAAAAATTCGACCAACACCCAATAGCACAATTCCCACCAACCGTCCGTACATTAACCGAACCATGAGGAATCCCATTTAGCAGTTCTTCTAAGCGCCACCGTCTTGAACGGGTCGAGGATTCGTCACGGCCGGCCACCTAGGCCTTCGAGGGACTCCGAGATAATGATTTACGACCTCGCCAATATAATATTTATGCAGAAAAGTCCAAATGAGTGTAATAAAGACGGGTTTTACATTAACTGCAGGGGTACTTAAACGAGGGTCGTTAAAATTAGTCATTAGCTTTTTTATCGATGGGCCAGTCGGAGAATGGATTGTCTTTGGAGTCTTGAGGTGCAGAAGATGAGTATCGGACAATGGCGTTGTTGAGAGTGTTCTTGGATATGGAGGAGAAGAAGAATTGGATGTTTTTGGAGTTGGAAAACTCATCAGTATATTATCTATTACTTCGAGAGTGTATTAGGTAATTTGAATATAATAACTGACAAAAAACTCATTACCCAAAAGGAACTGTCAAATGTATTTTTTTTGTAAAACAAAAATAGTATAGCAAGGAGTAAATGATTGAAATTTGTAGAAAAAATTCAAGGAAAGCCCTGAGCAGGAGCTCCTGGACACTCGAACTTTGGTGGATCAATAAGACTGAAATTTTATATGAGACTTGAGATTGATACCAAATATACCTATCAATGCAGAGTCTCAGCACAATCTGAATTATGTGAAAATAATAATGACCAGAATTAAATGCTATCGATCCTATCGAAATTTTGCATGAACATTCAGTATATCAGTTTTGATTCACAGAATAAGTTTCACTTGAATCGGTTATTCTGTTATCGAAATATAGAGATTCTTCTTTTCTATATTCCAATTGAATTTTCTGTGGTTCCGTTGATACTATAGCCACAAATTTTGCATGAAAATTCAGAATAACAGCCTCCATTTACAAGAAAAATTTCACTTGAATCGGATATCCTGTTATGGAATACATATAAAGATTCTTTTTTTTTTTCAATATTCCATTTGAATTTTCTATGGTTCTGTTGACACTATGGCCACAAATTTTGCATGAAAATTCAGTATAACAGTTTTCATTCACAAGAAAAATTTTGCTTGAATCGGATATCCTGTTATGGGAATATAAAGATTCTTTTTTTTCAATATTCCACTTGAATTTTCTATAGTTCTGTTGACACTATGGCCACAAATTTTGCATGAACATTCAGTTTATCAATCTTTATTCATGAAATAAATTTCATTTGCATCGGATTTTTTATGGAAATATAAAGTTTCTTTTTTCAATATTTCAATTGAATTTTCTATGATTCTGTTCACACTATGACCACAAAATTTTGGATGAGGCTTCTTATGAGCATCTTGCATTTGGCCATAATATTTCATCTCGATTGGTTTCGTTTTTTCTGAGATATTGAGGAACAAAAATTTTGAATGGCCATATTTCATGGAACACCTTGTACTTTTTGGCTGGTTAATGAAGTCAACTGAGGCATTTGGAACCCGGACACATTCTGAAAATTTCAAGTCTCTAGGAAGTCCCTTTGAAAGTTATTGTTCTAACGGACGGCCGGAGGGCCCCACGGACAGAATTGAATTTGACCACGAATTCGTCATCATGGAGTCTAACCCAATCGTTCTTCTTTATTGAGTCCAACCGAAAACCCTCTCCAAGATGCCTTCGGAATTCTGAATCTGAACCGAAAAATCGGAGCAGAAAAAAGAACAAAAAATAAAATGATTGAAACTCTATTAAATCGATTTAAAATTAACGACACAATTCAAAAACGACTCGGTAATTTCATGTATAGCCCGCCCCTAAGCCATCCTGAAATATAAATATGGGACAATTATTTATCAGGTGTTCTATTGTCTCCTCTACTTCTTCACATTCGCAACTAGGACAGTCAACTGACTTCCATCTGAAAAGCATGCTATCACAACGGCCATGACCTGTTCTTATACGATTAAGAACAATCTGAATTTTCCTTGCAAAATCAAATCCAGGAACTTCATTGGAGGGATCTGTTATTGAATATTACATGTGTTCCACTCGGATTGCCAAATTGCTTTATCGCTTTCATTCGAGGTCAGAAAATAATTGGACCAAAATGGTTTACGTGATTTTAATCGAGGAATCTTATTATCTGGAATATAGGAAAGTATTTGATATGAATTTGTAGAAGAATTGAATTTATTCCAAATTAGGGCCTGTCTGCGGATATGTGGAGGAGCAATGTTTGAAAGAACTGGTAACCATGGTGTTGGTTTTGTTTTTTTTCAGTTACCATTCTCATGGAAAGTTTAATTGTGCATCAATATTTTGTTCATGGGCACTGTTGAGCCAAATAGGGCAACAATATTCGGCAGTAGAGTAGACTAGGCTAGAGCTGCCGTACAAAGTGTTGTTGCGTCAGCACCCCATGAAGTACCGTCAAGTTTTGGAATATTATTTCAAGTTTTCAATTTCATACGTAACTCATTCAAATGGGTTGTAAAATTCAGAAAAGAATCTAGTTTAACGCCTAGATATTTTGCATTGAAATTATGGTAAAGAAGAGAATTACCAAGAAGTACGTTCAATTTTGTATATTTCTGATGATTGATTGTCTAAATGGAAACACGAGACTTTAGTTTTATTTTTCACATGGAAAATCTTCACGATTTTTTCTCCTGATTTCAATCATTTACTCCATGCTATGCTATCTATGTTTTCCTGAAAAAAAAATAAAATTTGTACGTTTTTTTTTGGGTGGTGCAGTTTCTTGTCAGTTAGTTTTAAGAGGAATCTACAGTGAAAATTTACGGAGATTTACAAATTTCACCCGGTGTAAACTGAGCAACCAGCGTACGTCAACTTATCCTTAGTCATTCTCTACAGACGATCACTCTAATTATTGAAATCAACGAACACGTTTCATCTCGGCTATTCGACCGGTTTCCCTAACAACAAACTCCGGTAGCATGACGTCTTTTTTCTGCCTTGGTATAGTAACGTCAGTTATCATATACCCATGCCCATGATATTCCAACAGCGCCTTCAGGCTCTTAGAAGGAAATGTATGGTTGGTACGTCTTCATGACTACCAGCGAAGAATGCTTAGAAACTATGAATTATTGGTTTATTCACACTCTTACAAGTTTCTCGCTCAAGGCAGTCTCTCCTTAGCTTGCAATGCCAAAGCATTCCGTGACTGGGTGAATTGAATCTACACTCGTCAGTGTCCGATAATCCTATACTCAATAGGTGCTTCCTGAGGCGACAGTGTCCTGTAAGACAGTCAGTAAGGAGGTGAAATTGTTTCTTACCCAGATCCACATATCTTTTGGATCTTGCCGTTTCAAAGTTCCAAAGGAACTCAGTGGAATGATTCATCCCTGGGAAATTCCGCCAAAGTTTTTCCCTCTCGGCTTTCTCTTTCTCCAGAAACTTCTTGTTATAGTATACTACAGAAGGGTTGTGGGACAATGAGTGACATTCGTGCGCCCTCTTTGGCAAGTGTATTGGCCTCTTCGTTTTCTTCGATTCCCGAATGGCCGGAAACCTAGGTTAAAAAAACCTTATTTTTCTTGCCTACCTTATTGAGTTCGTTCCGACACTCCCAGATCATCTTTGAGTTGATGACGTAGGAGCTCAGTGCTTTAATAGGAGCATGACTATCTGAGTGTATGGCTATATCGCACTCCTTTCCAGATTTATATCTAGATATCTTTCAATAGCTAAGGTTTCCGCTTGAGAGTCGCTCATACAGGAGCCCAGCGACAGTGCACAGTGTACACTTGGTACTTGGCCTATATATCCCAGCGCCAGCTCCTGTAGGAGTTTTGGAACCATCTGTATACCATTTCACGGTATATAGTTATAGTCAGTGTATTCCCGTTCCCATTCCTATCTTTTACTTAGAAATGCCCTGAAGTTTTTCTCAGTGCTCACTTTCTTGATCATTACATCACTAGGTTGGTTCCCAGATGAGATGTAGTTGTTCAGAGAGAACTAGCTACATATCATCTGTGAACATCCCTAGCACCCTCCAGCACATGGATTATTATCATTTATTTCATACTAGCTTTTACCCGCGACTTCGTCCGCATAAGTTTTTTTGTTTTTTCCCGGCTGTAAGTCCCCCTGCAACAATGTCCCACTATCGTGCTCCAGTCCTCAACTTCACATCAAAATTTGTTCAAAAGCAACCTAAGCTACATAATGGATAGCTCCGAATGTTTCCTTGGTAAATATAAAGAGTAAATAATGTGAATCGGTTTAAAATACTTCTAACTACCTACCTGCCAACCCTATAAGTTTCGATCCGAGTAAAACTGTTAAATGAAGACAGTTGCATCAAATTTTTATCATAAATTCCCTAAATTATGGCGCCTACCGACCCTCTAAGTTAGAAAAGGGATCAAATACTAACTTGAAGTCTTAGTAACACACAGTTAAAAAAAATCAAAATCATTTCGGTAGCTATGGCGTCATGCGCTTCTTGACACGACCACGCTAGATTTTCGCGGGAATGAGGAATTTTCCCGCCGTAAAAAGTAGCCTGTGTCCGTACCTAGGATCCTATCTTTATATTAACCAAGTCTTATAAAAATCCGTTCAGACGTTAAGGCGTGAATGAGGTAAACTTTTAAAACAAACGATTAAAAATCACTAACTTAATTAGTTTTCTGCCTACTGCCTACGCCTTAAGTACGATAGCATGAATATTAATAGCCCATATCCTTTTCTAGGTTACTATCTATCACCTAACTAATTTTCATCAAAATCCGTTAAGCCGTTTAGGCATGATAGAGCAAAACTCCCAGCAAAAACCATAAAAGAATCACTAACTCAATTCAGTTTTTTGCCTACTTCCTACCCCCTAAGTACGATGACGTGATCATATTGATCTTATATCCGTTTTTAGATAACCATCGATTACCTTACTAAATTTCATCAAAATCTGTTCAGCCGTTTAGACGTGAAAGAGCAAAAGTCCCAACAAAAACGACTAAAAATCACTAACTCAATTTAGTTATCTGCCTACTGCCTACCCCTAAGAACGATGGCGTGATTATTTATAGCCTTTGACCATTTCTAGGTTATCATCTATCACCATACCAAATTTTCATCAAAATCCGTTCAGCCGTTTAGGCGTGAAAGAGTAACAGACAGACAGAGTTACTTTCGCATTTATAATATTAGTATGGATAAATACATACATAAATTCATGACATTATATCGAGACAAAATTGTAAAGATCGCAGTGAAATGTAACCAATCTATATTCTTAACCATCTAGCACTTACAGAGTGCTCGTAAACCTTGTCCAGTTTCATATTTTCATGCCACGGAACACTTTAAACAAAATTACAACTATAACGTTACGCGGTATGAAAACTATTCAAGTATAGTGTTTTAAATCTCATTTACGCGAGACGTGGTGGCGGTAGTACTACTCGCAGGTACCTGTATTACCGACAGTAGCTGCCTTCTCGACCCCTGAGTCTATCTGATGGCCGAAGAAAATGTAGTAACAAATTGACGGTCATTAAGCCTTATGAATTATATTCAATTGAGAAGAGCAGGCAATTTGTGCTTGAGATGTTTGAGTAATGATGGCGTTCGAGCATTTTTGTAACCTGACATAACCTAACATTGTTTAATGCGAAAATGGAGTCAGAATAATAAGGATTTAGAGTGTTCATTGGATAACTGTAAAGGATGGGAAAGTATATTATTATCTATATTTTATGAGTACCTAGGTTGTGGAATTAATTTATATAGCTATGGACGCCTTGGATCATCTGTTATTAGATAGATCTTCTTTCTTCTTATACACTTACCGGCACAATCTAATCACGTTTATTTATCGTGCAACTAGACGAAATAGATAAACTGTCCACAGATCTATAATACGGGTAAAATTCTCTAATAGATTTAAGAAATAGTCAACATGAACTCGTGACAGTTTATTTCAAAGTGACACTCAATAGACTCTTCCACTCTTTCTTATACCAACCTCCCATAACAAATATATCGTTACAGATCACCCACATAGTTAAACGTAATAAACGTTTCAATTGAAAGTAATTGGCATATTTCAGCGCAAAAAATCGAATTCCCTACACCTCATCAAGCCGATCCATTAGGCTAGCAGGTACCACCATTACCAATCAACACTGGTCACCAAGACATTCAGTCAAAATACCACATCATAAAATAAAGCAATTAGTCTATTATACAGGTTCCATCATAATCAGAAATGCGCAATGCATTCGGAAAAATTTGAAGTCGTCCAGATAATCTGAAGATGTATGTATTCCTTCCATTGGTTGCTAATCTTCTTTCTGCAGATGACTGTCACCAAATTATCCTTCAGAAAGAATGTTTTTCAATATGAACTCAACAACCTATTATCGACTAGAGCCTATTAGCATAGAAAGGGTGTGATTTCTCTCACCCTCTAGCGATCGGCTATCACACTCCTACTAAGTAGGGATTGCAAACCGGTTTACCGATTTACCGGTAAACCGATTTACCGCCTTAAAAGTTCTTCAAATTACCGACGAAGAAACCGGCATCTTTTACCGGTAATTTGGGTAAAAAATGATAAGCTGACAACATCCAAATCGAATAATGCTGCATTGTCCATTGAAGAAAAGCTCCAATTAGCGATCAGAAACAAATTGAAATAAACAGTACCCTTCCAATCATAAGACATCAGGCTACGTTTAATAATGTTCAACAGTGTGTGAAAACCAAAATGCAATATTATATTTTCGGGAGAAGGGATTCAGGGGAAATACTTGAAAATGTTATCGCAGAACTAATGACAACTCGGCCTACTAGTGTGGAGTCCGAAAGAGCTTTTTCTGCGGCAGAAACACTTTGCACTAAGATTAGGTCGCGGCTAAGTGATTACACCCCAGAGTAAGAAATAAACAAAGATATGCACCTACCCTTGAATAGTACTGCATTGTAATCAACCTTGCAAAACCAGAGTAGACCTTTGGGGGAAGACCTCAATCCAACATTGGATGAAGCCGAGTGAAGAACTGGCACCGGGAGGCAGTGAAAACTGGGAGATCTGGAAGGCGCTAAACAGACTGCGGACGGACACGGCGAGATCGAGAGATACCCTAAATAAGTGGAGCTACCCTGTGGACTCCAGTCTGTACGATTGTGGAGAACTGCAAACCACGCAACATATGTACACTTGCCCACTGTGCCCTGCTAGATGTACCATAGAGGACCTTGTGGCAGCGAAGCCGAACGCAATTGACGTCGCCCGATTCTGGGCAAAAAATGTTTAGCTCTACTATATTACTGTACTTATTATATTACTGTACTTATTATATTACTATAATTTTTATATTACAATACTTATTATATATGATGCTTCTGACACGAATAAATAAATAAAATCAACCAAGCATAACAGTGAGATGGAAAGCATTTCACTGCCGCACTGGGGTGAAATAAACAATTGGTTAGATTTGTATTTCTCTTATTCCTGAATAGGTATAATACAACATTTTCGTAATTTTGCCCTAGCCTAGCTAATTAACGGAATAGCCTTGAGCAAAAAAAAACTGCCACCAAATCATTGAAATAATTCAGTTCATGAACGAAATGAAATGAAAATGTAAACACATCGCATCAAGAAACTGAACACTAACATGCCATGTTGCCAAACTAACAGAATTATCTGTACCTCTACTGGCAACTATAGGTTTACTTTATACTCTGAGGATAACAGTCTTGATAAACTGCGTTTTCTTAGGGCCTTTTTTATAAAACAAAAAAAATCGAAAGATTGAGTAAGAAATGACTGATTTTTTTTATTATATAGACTATTTCGAGTTTTACTGGCATATTATTTTCTTTGAGTTTCCTAGAATTTCACTTTTCTGTGTTTATTATTGATTAGAATGAAATAAAGTTTTGTTATTCATTCTGTGGGTTAATTTTTTTTCGGTAAGAAAAAACCGGCAAATACCGGTAAATCGATAATTTTGAAAATAATTTACCGAATTACCGGTAAACTGAAATTCGGTAAATTTGCAATCCCTACTACTAAGGGAAACATTAAGGGGATACTTAAGTATTGAGCTCTGAGGTGTTTGGTGTTCTTCTTCTCCTGGGTCCTGGGTTGTTCGTCCTTCGTTGCTTGGTCCTGGATTTTCCGGTTGATGTCGTGGTAGTTGGTCTTGCAATATTTGCTTCCACGGTTATTCGTGGTGTTCATCGTGACCTAAAAACTTCCTTACCGCTCTAGCAGTACCTAGAAGTACTGCCTTTTGCATTACTGTGTACAGGTTTTCATCCAAATCTAGCTCCTTGAGATTGGACTTGAGGCTCTTAGAAATAATTCCTGTAGTGGATATGGGAGGGGTATGGTTCTGGTACTGAACATTCTATACTGATCTGAAGTTCAAGCTCTTAGTATTTCGATATATTTTCAGCGTATTCGCTCCATTCTGAAATCAGTTGTTCTCGATAAATTTTAGTAATCAATAATTTTTCTTTCGTTTGATTTTCTGCACTCGATCGCTATGCAACGCGAAACACGCAATTTGTCCCAAGAGGAATGTGCCCAAGCGAGAAGAAGGGGGGACATACATAGAATTGCAGAAAGGTTTGGAGTTTCCCATACAAGTGTGTCCAGAATGTTGCTGCGATTCAGGGAGACAAGTATGAATGTCCGAAGACCAGGACAGAGTAGACCACGGGTAACAACTGCCATTCAAGAACGTTACTTGAGAGTTTCTTCGTTGAGACAACGGTTTGCAACCGCTCGCCTCCTTCAAAATTAGCTTGAGCAAACTCATGGGGTGCAAATTAGCACTCAGACAATAAGAAATCGCCTCAGAGAATATGATTTAAGGCCTCGTGTCGCGGCAAGAGGCCCAGCTCTTACCCCAGTCCATCGAAGGGCGCGTTTGGATTTTGCGAGAGAGCATATCCATTGAGAAGAGGCTGATTGGGAAAGAGTTCTCTTCACAGATGAGTCTAGATTCTGCCTCTACAATTGTGATCGACGTTTCCTTGTATACAGACGTCCGCATAAAAGATATGCTCAGTGCAATTTCCTGAATAATACTGGTTTCGGGGGAGGATCGATTATGGTATGGTGGAATATCTTTGACTGCTCGCATAGACCTAGTGGTCGATGATAATGGAGCTATGAATGCAGATAGGTATTTAAGGAACATTCTTGAAGAGCATGTAGTATCATTTGCCCCATACATTGGTGAAAATTTCATTTTTATGGACGATAGTCGATAATGCCAGACCTCATCGTGCGCTTATCGTTCAGTTCAGGAGTACCTTGAAGAGGTTGAAGTCTCTCGAATGGAATCGAACAGATCTCAATCCGATCGAGCAGATTTGGGACAACCTGACTAGAAGTCTGAGAAGTTCAGAAAATCATTCAGCTACTCTTAATGACTGATTAGATCAGAACATTTTAAGATTCATTTTGAGTATGAACCGTCGTTGCCGAGCTCTAATTAACGCAAGGGATAGGAAATACCAAGTATTAAATCACTTATCAGCATTCCAGTATTTTGAAAATTGTTTATTTCTCTTCTTTCACATAAGATTCGGTGAAATCCTGAATTTTTATTCCATTTAATGTGTCTTGTTTCGTTCAAAACCTTCCCGAGAGAGCATAAAAAATAAGTTATTAAGTCAATGTAGAGTTAACTTTCATCGAGACTTTCATTAAAATTGAGATTTTCAGAATGTGCGTTAATTTTTTGCGTAGTGTATCTCGATTGTTTCGCGTTCCATCTGAAGAACAAGTTGATCGAGTTCTTATTGGAAAACCAGATATTTTCAAATTGCTCGTTTATATCCAAATTTTGACTGAATATCAGGTCCAAAATATTGAAACTATGTTTCTTTCTAAACTTCTGGTGCGTATATCTTAAACTCGAAAGAACGCATGGTACCAAAGCCATAAACAACCAATTAATTCCTTGTTTCTCTCCATCTTCGACCTCCAACGTCTAAAGACCCATCAAACCCATTTAGGAATACCGGAAACACCTTCCCTAATTGACCCCCCGCCGAAAAACAGTAGTACAAACGTACCCCAGCCACCCAGCGACGAATTTTCGGCAGTCCACAGCGTCCCACCATCCAATTACCGGCATTACCGGGAAACTCATCAACGCCACCGCCGATCCGGCGTCCGAATAGCTTACCATATACGCCCCAGAATTTCCCAGGAATCCCAGGCGAAATCCACCTTTTGTTTTTTTTTCCAGTGGTACCAACCGAAGTCCCCTGGTCGCCATAAACGTAACTAACGCGCCTATATGCAGCGTCTGCGAGGACGTGATCGACCACCCAGGATACCAACATCGCGGAATTTTATCGTGACTTTTTACGTCGCCAGGTTTGGAACACTGGCAGCAAGAAAAACCGCTCGAATTTGATGTTTTAATCGTGCTGGCCATGGTGGTAATTATAGGGCTGCTAGGGGGTTTTTTCGTCTTCCCGTTGGTAGCATTGCGCATTTATGATTATGATGGAACCTGTAGAATTGACTAATTGCTTTATTTTATGTTGTGGCATGTTGACTTATTGTATTGGTATGGCCAATGTTGATTGGTAATGGTGGTTCCTGTTTGCCTAATGGATTGGCTTGATGAGGTGTGGGGAATTCAATTTTTTGCGATGAAATATGCCAATTACTTTCAATTGAAACTGACGTTTATCATGTGTTACTATGTGGGTGATCTGTCATGACATATTTGTTATGGGAGTTAAAAGGATGAGTGGAAAAGTGTCTTCTATTATTTTTTACTTTGACATAAGTTGTCAAGAGTTTTTTTAATTATTATTCAGAAATGACAATGACAGTTTGAACATTAGTGAAAGAGTATGTCTAAAATTTGAATTCAAAGTTGTCAAATCCTCTTGGAAAAACTCATAGACCTAATAAGAATGGACACCGCATGAGAAAGAGAGGTCACTTGATCGAATGTGATGGAGCTATTGTGGGCAATGTCATACTTGTTCTATGGACAATGTCAGTTGAATTATAATTATATTCAACCAAAGATATTCTACAATATTGTAGAATATTTTTGCATTCAACGCATCGACTCCTTGTGTGAAAAGCAAAGTCTGTGGTAACATAAATATTCGTTTAGACCTTCCATATGATTTTGACAAGTTGCCCACAAACTTGGTTCGATCTTCTGTTAAGTCACGTGATTCTGCATCCATAGTAATTATAGATATATGGAATAACCTTATACAACGATTTTCGAATTTCGATTTGACTACTAGTGCAATCAAATACGATATTAGAATCATTTTGATCTTTTATCTTTCCAATTTCTTATACCTATACCGAACTAACATTTTTTGGTTGGTTGGCAAAACTCTTGTCTTCAACTGCTGTGGATAGTTCATTCTGTTGAAACCAAACATTTCTTCACATCACTATAGTCTATCCAAATCCGAGAGGCCGAGAGTAACAAACTAGAAACGCGATTTGGTCGCTCTTATTGGTCGAAGCTTCAGGAACGCCACTTTCGACCAATAAGAGCGACCAATCGCGTTTCTAGTTTGTTTACTCTCGGCCTCTCGGATTTGGATAGACTACAGGTAGGTATATACCATCAAGATCTGGCCCAAAAATCGGTTATGACAATTATCATGGTGCTATAGATATCCCAATTCACCAAAATAGTTGCGCAGTCCTCATTTTCAATGATATATGGGCTAATGATGCCTCTTCCCCATAAGCTGCACCAAACACCTGTTGGAGCGTCAACCAAATTAATTTCAATGAGGAAGGCAAGAAAAATAAGGTTCAACCTGGGGTCCCGGCCATTCGGGAATCAAAGGAAACGAAGAGACCAATAGGTACGCTTGCCAAAGAGGGCGCACTAATGTCACTCATTAGCCCAGAACTCTTTTGTGGTACCTACACCTAGGTAAATGATCCTATAAAAGGAGCTTCTGATGGAAAAGGAGAAAGCCGAAAGGGAAAAACACTGGCGGAATCTCCCAGAGATAGATAATTCCTTCGGAACTTAGAAACAGCAACATTAAAAAAATATCTGGATCTTGGTAAGAAATAATTACACCTCCTCACTGGCTTTCTTACAGGACACTGTCACCTTAGGAAGCACCTGTTGAGGATGGGATTGTCGGACACTGACGAGTTTAGCTTCTTTGGGGAGGAGGAAGAAACCCCATTCACCTAGTCATGGAATGCTTCGGCATTGCAATCCTAAGGAGAGAATGCCTTGATGGGGAGAAACTTGTTAGAGTGAGGAACTAGCCTCGTTGAAGCCTTCAGAGATACTGGATTTCATCAGATCTCTGGAACTGGAAGGCGAGCTGTGAAAGATGTGGTCAGAACAACTCTGTAAGGGGACACAATAGACCTTGAGGCCGCAGTGAACTTTTAGACTACCAACTATCAACTAAATGCACGAAGTTCAGCAATAAAGGACCCCGCACATTCTGTATGGGAATTGGCTCCCGGTGGATTTGGCTGAAAATTTGATATGATGTTCTACTAATCCTTCTGATCAAATGTCTCCACAGTCACGAAGCTGAAAAATGCATACTTCTAGGAGTTTTTAGTGATTTTTTGTATCCATTATGGCTTACGTATTATGGGAATTGGCTCCAGGTGGATTTGGCTGAAAATTTGATATGATGTTCTACTAATCCTTCTGATCAAATGTCTCCACAGTCACGAAGCTGAAAAATGCATACTTCTAGGAGTTTTTAGCGATTTTTTGTATCCATTATGGCTTACGTATTACCGTTCACACAGAAATGTTTGAAATTATTTCGAATTGACAGAATCTGCTTTCAATAATCACGAAATAATTTCAAACATTTCTGTGTGAACGGTAATACGTAAGCCATAATGGATACAAAAAATCGCTAAAAACTCCTAGAAGTATGCATTTTTCAGCTTCGTGACTGTGGAGACATTTGATCAGAAGGATTAGTAGAACATCATATCAAATTTTCAGCCAAATCCACCGGGAGCCAATTCCTATAATACGTAAGCCATAATGGATACAAAAAATCGCTAAAAACTCCTAGAAGTATGCATTTTTCAGCTTCGTGACTGTTTAGACATTTGATCAGAAGGATTAGTAGAACATCATATCAAATTTTCAGCCAAATCCACCAGGAGCCAATTCCTATAATACGTAAGCCATAATGGATACAAAAAATCGCTAAAAATTCCTAGAAGTATGCATTTTTCAGCTTCGTGACTGTTTAGACATTTGATCAGAAGGATTAGTAGAACATCATATCAAATTTTCAGCCAAATCCACCGGGAGCCATATCTCATACAAAATGTGCGGGGTCCTTTGCGAATAAAGGACATTGTTGGTCATTTCTTTTTTATGCGTAGCTCAACAGTGAATCGATTCATTCCACTCGGCAGAGATGATAAAGATACTGAATTCTGTGATAAAGAAGCATAATGAGGAAAGTATATTGTCAAATTTCAAATACGCGATAAAAAACCAACCTTTAAGTTGACACATCAATGAAAAGTGGTCACTACTGCCTAAAAAATATTTATTTCCCAAACTGGGAACGAACTCGTTACCTTTCAATAACCAGTTTCTGCTAAAATTCAACATTAATACCACCAAAAAACCGTCAAAACTCCGAAGATCCCATCCAAAATCCAACTTCCCTCGGACCACAGACAACAAACCTCCTCTTACGCTCCTAAAACATCCTCAAAGACCACAGAATCGACCGTAGAAACTCCAGCGCCCAAACTACACGACTTCCTTATCCTGCACGAGCATCACGGCGCCTCGCGTCCAATCAGAGCACGACCTCGCGCGCCGTCGATATCCGATTGGGCGGCGCGAGCTTGCCCACCTTGACGTATCGCTCGGCCCCGCCCACCTTCGCGTTATGTTTAATGCATCCGAGCTTGCCGTGCAAAAAAACGCCGGGGACTTTCGCCCATGTCCACTTCGCCGGCCGTACGTCGTTCCTGTGTCGGCCGGCCGTAAATCAAGGGAAGATAAGTGACGGCCTGCTAGTAGACGCGATAAGAATACGGTGGACTTGAGGAGCGGTGTTGCCGGGGCGAATATTTATGAAGTTGAAGTAGTCGAGGGGAAAAAACTGAAAAAAGATGCGAGGACGATGTGCCTTTTCGAAATCGACGTTATCTGGGCTGAAAATCAGGAGATGAAGTGGGCGGTTTGGTTCTCACAGTTGTTTGATCGATGTTTGTGGGCGCTCGATTTGGTGCTGGAGTTTTTTGGGGTTGTTTGTAGTTTGGTTTGGATATACTTGTTGGATGTTGGGATGGGTTTCGAATTGAGATGGCCGTCTCGGCGGCCGGATTTGAATCTGTTTTTGTCATGTTGAACGTCTTATACAGTGTGTTTGGTCATGACTTAGCGATAATTTAAGGGCATCAAATATACCTTATATTATAGACAAAACCACCCACATTGGGAAGTTTAACCCCTTAGTTTTGGAGTAGCCCGCATTTTAATTTTACTCCTTTATTTTCGTTGACCCTTCCAAATAATATCGATTTCTTTCGTAATGAAGGTCCTACGGATGTGAAAAAAATGTTTTTTGAAAGATGATACTACAACCTTTCAATGAAGTAGAACAATTTGAAAACATGTTAGGTACCTACTCGACGATGCCATAAAAAAATTCTTAAAAAAATTTTAGTGAAAAAATGTACTGATTTTCAATATCCGCAATAGTAGGTAGGTACGGAAACTAGCACATTGAAATATAATTTGATTCAATGATTAACCCACAAGGATATTATCTACAAAACATACACCTAAATCATTTCTGTAAGTTATACATAGGTAATTTGAGAGTTATTGCTGTATACGAACATGACAACTATTTGTTCTGTTGCTACAGGTCGTCATGATGAGGGCCATTTTATGATTAATTTTTTTGTTTGATCATTGAAAATTATCGAAAGAACAGACTGAGTTTTATTTTATTTTATCAATTTTCTTAAGGGTTATCTTCGAACAGCAATTACTTTCTATAATTATGTAACTTACAGAAATTATGTTGGTATCATTTTGTAGCTAATATCCTTGCGTGTTAGCTCATTGAAAAAAAATTATACTTCAATGTGCTAGTTTTCGCACTATTGCGGATTTACTAAGAAAATCAGTAAATTTTTTCACTGAAATTTTTTTAAAGACATTTCTAAGTTGAATGTTTTCATATTACCTATTCCACTTTAATGAAAGGTTGTAGTATCATCTTTCAAAAAACAATTTTTTTCACATCTGTAGGATTCTTATATCCACAGAAATCGATACATATTACCTATTTGGACGGGTCAACTAAAATAAAGAAGTAAATAAAATGGGGGCCACTCCAAAACTGAGGGGTAAACTTCCCAATGCTAGTGTTTTTGTCGATAAACTATAATTAGGTATAGATATATTTGATGACCTTAATTATCGCTAAGTCATGACCAACCACACTGTATATAGGGAGCTATAAAGTAAACGTAAATTCATTCGTTTTATTGAAATTGGATAAGTCGTTAATTTAGGGAAATTTGCAGATCTTCAAAGCATTATGCGAGTCATTTCTGGCCGTTCAATTTCATCGATAGGTGTGAAATCAGGAGATTTAGAAGACTTTTCAGTTCAGAAAATATGTGCTATTTAACATCTCTTCAAGGTTCTCTATATATCTATATATATATATATATTTCTCTCTAAATAAAACACACTTTTCTTTCTGATTTTCGGGAACAATAATTGCACAGTTTCAGTCAATTTGGTAACCTCCGAACTAACTTCAACTTTTGAACCCTAAAAGGTTAGGAGATAATGACCATTACTTTTTTTTCGGGAAACTCTCTCGAATTTTTTGAGTTTAATGGCGGTTACAAATGCCTAAGAGGCTGCTCCTTTCTGTTTTTTGCCATGGGTTGAGCTTTAATCTGTTCTGATAGCTAGCGGAACGTTGGTTCCAACTGGAAGTGTCCAACAGACATGATAACAATAGAAATTATCGAAAATATTCTGGGGGAAAACAATTTTGTGGAATCGTTTAAGTTTTAATACATCTTTGAAGCATTCTTAATTAACCAGACTAAGCAAAGTACCTGATGGGTAGAAAACAAGAAGCAGAAGGTAATTGATCATAGGATTGATGCGAAATAAGATGAATTTCAATGATTAGAATCAGAATAGCTCAATTTTCAAATACAAATGAATTCTAGATAAAAAACTGTATGACAGCAGCTGTCAAAACTTTCTCAACATTGGTCGCCTGTTTTTACCTGCCCATCTAACAAGAATCCACATGATCCTATAGCCATATTTTCTGTTTTGCCGTCAATCTTGTGGAGAAAGAGTATAACGCACTTAGAAAACAGTAGTTTTTTGCATGTCGTACAAAGAACTTAATATGATCTCCTTGGAGGACAGGAATAATTACATTTACAGCCATATTATTCTTCATAATTTTCCATATTTCACACCATTTAGAGCAAAAGTCCCCAAATCTACCGAAATTTCATACATATGGCAACGTAGATTTCTCTTCTTCTTATCGAAAAACCCTTTCAACAGTGACTTTCAACGATAAAATTTCGCATACGTATGAAACTTCCTTCGACATCAAGACCTCGTCATTGGTCGCCTGTTTTTACCACAGCCAACGAGCAAAAATAAGCCGACTAGTAGCCATATTTCCCGTTTTATCGTAGATCGAGGGGAGAACGGAGGAACGCACCTTATCACCGCGGGGAGTCGAATTCGCGTGTTGTGCGAATAGACGTATGACGTACGGTTGGCGCCATAGTGGCCTCCTCATTTATGGACGCGAAAAAAGTCCTTACTCCTTCTGGAAGTAATGAAATTGCCTGAAACGATGACCGGGGAAAAATTGAGAAGTTATACGGCGATTCGTATGGGTTTTGTGATGGGAACGCGGGATTGCTTCAGGCACAAAAACGTCGAATGGTTTTGTACCTAATTGCGATATTAGATGCGAGTATACGCGTGGTATTGGCGGAAATAGAGGAGGCAGCGCCAAAGTGGGCACTTTTAGAACTTTAAATAATGATATTGCAGATGTTTACGTGTTTCGAAATATAATATGTCTGGAAAGTTGATTAAACGTAAGATATTCAAGGAGGAACGCACCTTATCACCGCGGGGAGTCGAATTCGCGTGTTGTGCGAATAGACGTATGACGTACGTATGGCGCCATAGTGGCCTCCTCATTTATGGACGCGAAAAAAGTCCTTACTCCTTCTGGAAGTAATGAAATTGCCTGAAACGATGACCGGGGAAAAATTGAGAAGTTATACGGCGATTCGTATGGTTTTGTGATGGGAACGCGGGATTGCTTCAGGCACAAAAACGTCGAATGGTTTTGTACCTAATTGCGATATTAGATGCGAGTATACGCGTGGTATTGGCGGAAATAGAGGAGGCAGCGCCAAAGTGGGCACTTTTAGAACTTTAAATAATGATATTGCAGATGTTTACGTGTTTCGAAATATAATATGTCTGGAAAGTTGATTAAACGTAAGATATTCACGTAGAGACAGTGCCCTATTACCGCCTATATAGTCCTAGACCAACATAGGTCATGACCTAGGGCGGTGAAAAAAAAAAGTTTTCAACTCCTCTACGAAAATGTAGAAATAACCATCTTCGAAAACTACAAGTGGGCGAAGCAATACAGAAAGTTGACGATGGTATAGAATTAGATGAAGTAGTTTTGTACACTGAAAAAACAAATGTGCCTTATATCAATCACCTCTTGTGATTAACCATATATCCTTACTATAATGCATTATTTCATTGGACAAAGCCAAAAATTGATTGGAATAATGAACTTCATTGATCGGCCAATCGGTAGTTTCGTTGAGGTAATGAATTTCAAGACATTATCACAATGTATTTAAATCATAGATTCAATGTAAATAAACATCTACGTGATCAAATATGCATCATTGCAATGTAAAAAATACATTGTAGTAATGTCTTTCAAGTCATCAATATAATGTACTCGCAATCACGACGGATACATTGGGATAATTCCCGTTTGCATGGGCTAGTCTCAACGAACATTGAACATCACCGACTTTGTATTGTTCGAGTCATTGGTGTTACGAATTCAATGCTTGAAAACATTGATCAATGTCTTCACCCATCATGATAATTCATATCGTACATCACCCAATGTATTTGGTCATTCTATCAATGCCAAAAGCATTAGATATCAGGGCACTAGACGATATTCGGACGGAAGCCCCGAAAGGGAACGATAGGTTCCGAAGTCAATGATGCAAGTTCATTATACGCTGACGCTTTCAATGAGTGCATTTCCATTTTCTTTTGGCGAGTTTTATGCAGATTTTGCTGACTGCCGTTTCGAGTGGTGTATGTCGATTTTTGTGTGATAGTCACCTAGATTTAAAGGTGAGTACCTTCATAATATCTGCATTTGAACTTATCAGAATATAAGAACGGGTAATCCATCAGTTTAGGCGAGGGGTATTTCACCCTGGAATTTTAGTGAAAAGCATCGAATTATTGGAATTTTTTCGGAATTAGTTGGAATTATTCGGAATTATTTGGAATTATTCGGAATTATTTGGAATTATTTCAGATAAAACTAAAACGTTACTGGTGCGCATGCGCCTTGATCATAACCACAGAACACCATATTGGGTGTTCTGTGTCATAATTGTTTGGCAATTTTTTGGCAATTGATTCGAGCGTGCTCACCAATGTAGCGCAGCACTGGCATAGCACATAAAGTGGCATAAAGGATCCCGTAATCAGCCGATTTCACCGAGATCCCATTTCCCATTACACTAGTACGGGATCCTTTATGCCACTTTATGAGCCATGCCAGTGCTGCATGCTACTTTGGTGAGCGCGCTCCCTTAAGGAAATTTTTCATTCATATTAAATTCCTCACAGTAAGGAAATTAATATTTCCTATCAAATGGGAACTCTTAACTCTAGGAGAAATTTTATCTGAAATGTCAAATTTCCTACCGATTTGCGGAAAATAGTTTTCATGAAAAACTCTCAGTTTATGTGCATGCGTAGATATATCCATACATATTTCATTATCACCTAAAGCCGTAATTACAGTTATTTATTTATACAGGGTGTCCCGTAAATACCACGCGAAAGTGACACTGGAGATAGATTGGCATTAGGTCTATCCAGATAGCATCAACATGACCTCAGTAAAAGTCCGCTGGTTTTTGAGATATCACCACTTTTGTGTATTTTCTAAAAATCTCCAGTTTCGGTCTTTTATCGCCTAGCATTACTAGAATTACTTCAAACTCATGTTTTTTTTTACCTAGGCTATCCTGAATAGTTGCTTTAAACAATGAAGTAATATTTTCACCGAGAACTAGAACAAAATCGTTCAAAAAATGTCTAACTTGTTGTATTTTATGCCGAAGTTAAAACGTTTACTTAAGTTTGACTGACTGCTGTGAAAAAAAATTATATCAGACTGAATTGAAAAATAATAGTAAAAACTGGTCCATTTCGTGCCCTTTTCAAAATGATACAACACTACCAATTGTTTTAAGTCAAAACCTTAGAAATTCGAATTTTGTCGCGAGAGATGTGTTTAAGCCGAAATAATTAAAAATTAGGAAAAATGCACCTGTTGCCAATTTTTTTTTGCAGATAAGTAGGTAGTAAAAAAAATTAACACAAAAAATTTTAATTATTTATTTTAATATCAATTTACAGTAAAATCGTCTCATAATAGGTGTTCAAATTACCTGCCGCCGGCTCTTATGCATAATCTGCATCGTTTTAAAAACTCTCTTTTCAGTCTTCTTAAGCTGGTGGCTGGTATTTCTCGGGGCTGCTTGATTTATGCACTGGCGCAGTTCCTCTTCTGTCCGAATTGGTTTTGCGTAAACCTACCTATCCTGCTGGAAGATGTACCCATTGATTTAAGGTGAAGAATGTGGTATCAAAATGATGGGTGCCCAGCACACTATGCCCGCATAGTGCGAAACGCACCTTGACCACGCATACCGTTCAAGGTGGATAGGCGACGAGGCCCGATTTTGTGGCCACGACGATCACCGGACCTAAACCCATTAGATTTTTTTTACTGGGGATTCTTAAAGGATAAAGTTTACGCAAAACCAATTCGGACAGAAGAGGAACTGCGCCAGCGTATCAATCAAGCAGCCCGAGAAATACCAGCCACCAGTTTAAGAAGACTGAAAAGAGAGTTTTTTAAAACGATGCAGATTATGCATAAGAGCCGGCGGCAGGCAATTTGAACACCTATTATGAGACGATTTTACTGTAAATTGATATTAAAATAAATAATTAAAATTTTTTGTGTTAATTTTTTTTACTACCTACTTATCTGCAAACAAAAATTTGGCAACAGGAGATACTTGTGCATTTTCCTAATTTTTAATTATTTCGGCTTAAACACATCTCTCGCGACAAATTCGAATTTCTAAGGTTTTGACTTAAAACAATTGGTAGTGTTGTATCATTTTGAAAGGGCATGAAATGGACCAGTTTTTACTATTATTTTTCAATTCAGTCTGATATAATTTTTTTTCACAGCAGTCAGTCAAACTTAAATAAACGTTTTAATTCGGCATAAAATACAACAAGTTGGACATTTTTTGAACGATTTTGTTCTAGTTCTCGGTGAAAATATTACTTCATTGTTTAAAGCAACTATTCAGGATAGCCCAGGTAAAAAAAACATGAGTTGAAGTAATTTCTAGCAATACTAGTCGATAAAAGACCGAAAACTGGAGATTTTAGAAAATACACAAAAGTGGTGATATCTCGAAAACCAGCGGACTTTTACTGAGGTCATGTTGATGCTATCTGATAGACCTAATGCCAATCTATCTCCAGTGTCACTTTCGCGTGGTATTTACGGGACACCCTGTATATTTATTAATGAATTTATTTTGCTCATTTCCAGATGGTCGAGATGCGGCAGTTTATGGGCGATGCATGGGTATTTTGTACCCACTACCCGCGTAGTCAGAAAAGATGTAGCTGGGAAATCAAGCAATATTAACTTCACCATAAGAGACTCCCAACGAGCCTTTCTTTACCTGGGAAGGAATACACAAGAAATTGAGGAATGGATACACTTCTTGAATTCCAAGAGGACATCCATCCAACCATTTGTTTATGCAATTGGTGAGGATATCACTGAAATTCAAGAAGTGTACACATATTTTGGTGGAGTTAGGTACAAAATTTTCAATGTAATAAGGGCTGTAGATATATGTTTGAAAATTAACTACTTATTCAATTTGAGTTTTTCACCAGAATGTGTCATGTTTGGGTCATTTATTGAAAAACATTTTTATGATCTCAACACACAAATTTGTTCAAGCAAAACATATGTAATTTGTGAATTTCTGAAAGAACATAGATAAATTTCTTGCATCGAAAAAATAGATCTTTTATTTCCATTTTCGAATATGCACCTTCATCCACTTCCCTACATTGTGAGGCAATAGGAAGTATTTTGGTATATTCTGATCAGTTCAAACATTATTCCCCAAATAAGTATGCAACTCATTAATATCACAAACTGTTTCAACAAAGTTTTTTATTCAAGATTAAAAATAATGAATTCAGAGGGGGTTAATTTCAAAATAACCCACCCTGTATCCTTTTAGACTGATGCTCGTTGGCATTATATAGGGTGTTTCATAATATATGCGCAGGACTTACGGATGTGATATCTTGTCCAAAAATATAAACAAAAGATTCTATTATCTTACCCTCTAAAATGCACCATTTTCCAGATATTGGCTGCTGAAAAAAATTGTTTTTTGCGAATATCTCCGGAACCTGTTATTGTACAGCTTTCGTGGGCATTTTTAAATAATAAGCTGTTTTTTTTGCGGAATTTTGTTTTTCCCAAGTCCTAATTGGTGAGGGATTGGCGGTTCAAACCGGTGTGTCTCAAAACCGTACTCTCACCCATAAGCGTAGAAGTTGGGGAGATAAACACCCACTACCACTTCGAAACCTTCACCAATTAAGACTTGAGAAAAACACAAAAACATTACTTATTTCATTATTAAAAAATGCCCACGAAAGCTATTTTCTACGATGAAGGGTTCCGGAGATATTCGTAAAAAACAATTTTTTTCAATTTCAGCACCCTGTATCTTGGAAATGGTGTATTTTAAACTGTAAGTAAATAGGACCTTCTGTTCATATTTTTGGACGAGCTATCACATCCTGAACTCCTGCGCATATATTGTGAAACTCCCTGTATTAATGTAATAGAGCATTGAACCAATGCAACGAGTTGATGGGATAATGTACCGTTGGCATTATATTAATGTAATCAGGCATTGAACCAATGCACCGAGTTGGTTGGATAATGCTGACGTTGGCATTATATTAATGTACTCGAGCATTGGATCAATGCGCCGAGTTGTTTGATTAAGGTTGACGTTGGCATTATTAATGTATTCGAGCATTGAACCAATGCTCCGAGTTGTTTGGATAAGGTTGACGTGGTATTATATTAATGTACTCGTGCATTGAACCAATGCGCCGAGTTGTTTGATAAGGTTGACATTGGCATTATATTAAATGTATTCGAGCATTGAACCAATGCGCCGAGTTGTTTAGAAATGTTGACGTTTGCATTATCTTAATGTATTCGAGCATTGAACCAATGACTATTCTGTGTTGGATTGAATGCCCCTGATGGATTAATATAATGTTTTGAACATCGGACAATCAATAACAGTACATCATTTCATCACATCGAGCCTCGGTTGAAAATAATGTCCAAATACATTGTAGTAAGGATGTTTTTCATTACATTTACGTACATTTTTCGTTCTGTGTATTATGAGTCATTGGTTGATTATATCGTGGGATTAAGAGTTCAAATTGGAGAGAGCGAAGATCAATTCTGGATTTGAGAAATAACGAAGTGAAGAAAGAAGAGCCACAGCAAGAAGGGTTCCTCCTGATGAAACTCGAGTGGGTCATACTGTTTTTGAGTAGGAGGGAAACTTCAGAGTAGGGGGTTATTTTGTTTATAATTGTCCATCTAGGAAGAGAATTGAATAAACGTAAAAATTGCTACAACGGTTTTGCTGCCAAGTTCTCCTTCCTGTTACAATTGTAATTGATTAATTCTGAAGAATTAGGAGTAGCGGTTACTAACCTCATCTCTAGTTTTCCTGACGATTCAGATGAAAAAACTTCACGATGAATGTTTGCACTAAAGTACCAGGGCAAGGGGAAAAAAAAGAATGAGGCCATATGGCTACTATAGTAGCCAACCAATCCTATAGGATTGGTTGTGGACCTGTTAGGTCCACTATGAGCAGCGTCTTGCATCCATGCGGCTTACTACTTTTTGGAGACAGAGCTATGCATGGTTTGCTGGGGGATTTATTCCGCGACATGTTTACCCTCAATAATAACAATCTCCGAGGACACAGATTCAAGTTGAGACGAGAGAAATTTGAAATCAATCAGCGTCAGAATTTTCTTCACAACAAAGTCTTAACACCTGGAACTCTCTGCCCGACTTTGTTGTCCAGTCTCGTTCTGTCAGCGCATTCAAGGGAGCGACAGATGGAAATCTGAACAACAGCCATTACTTTTTTGTTGAAATTATGTTTTATTTTTTTTTCATACCTCATGAGTTTATAGGTTTTACGAACTCTTATTTATAATTGATAATATAATAATATAGCAAATGTTTTCCGGAAATGAATATTAAGAATCGACATGATGCAGTTCGTGAATAACTTCATCTGGAGCTCGCCATCCAGCTAGATGCTGCAGTCCGAAACAATTCCATATTGTAAGTATCAGCCTGAAGTATTACAGGGGCACAACCATTACCTACTAGGATCGCTCATTTAACAGTTGCTAATAACAGACCAGACATAATTTTGGTGAATGAAAAAGAGGAGAGATAGCAATAGTTATATAGACGTATTCATCCCGAATAACAACAATCTTGGTCAAAAATACGCTGAAAAAATATTGAAATATCGAAAGATTAACTTAAAAAGCAGTGGGGAATGTCTAGTACCAAAACCATTCCATTCTAAAATCATCCATAGGAATTTTTCCTAAGACCCTCAGTTCAACTCCAAGGAGCTAGAATTGATTGAAAACTTTTACAAAGTAATGCAAAGAGTAGTATTCCTCGGTACTGCTAGAACGGTTAGGAAGTTTGTAGGTCACGATGGATACCAGGAACAACCATGAAGAGAAATATTGCAAGACCGACTACCAGGAATCAACCGAGAAATCCAGGACCAATAAACGAAAGACGAACAACCCAGGACCCAGAAAGAGAAGAACACCGAACAGCCCAAAGCTAAATCCTCGGCTAAATCCCCCCTGATACTTGCTATCCGGGATGAGTAAACGTTCTCCTTAGTAGGAAATCTGATAGTCGATCGCAAGGGGTGTGAGAAATCACATCCTTCCATATCTGGACAGTACAAGGCTTTCACAAAGGTATTCACAGCTAGAAGAAGTACAAGAAACGTCTATATCTATATTAATAAAACAGGATCTATGGTTACTGTTTAAATGCCGGATCTATTGAACGACTGCACCAAATTCGACAATTCTTTTTTGTTGTGTTCATTATTGTTAGGGCAAGGTTTTATTTTACAAACAAAATATTCAAAAATAAATTTTTCGGAAAAAATAAAAAGCTTTCCTTTTCTTTTCTTCTTTGACGTTTTTGGATATCAGAGTACTTATAGTGTTTTTGACATTTGAACAAAAGTGAGGTTACATCGGGTGAAACGAAAATTTTAATTAGAAATAACGTATAGTCCGTTCACGAAAGGTGAGCACATAGTAGGCGTTTTTTTATTTATCTGAAGTTGCCAGTATTTGCTGTCATAACGTAAAATAAAGTCAACGTTGCCGAATGTAACCGGCCTCGTTCAGAGGAATGCGAGTTATCAGACAACTCTATGCAATATTGACAACATTGCGTATCAATCTGACAAGAACATAACCTAAATTTTAATATACACAGTGGAATATGCCAAATTTCCATGGCCAACCGACGGCTCAACCTTTCGTGAACGGACTATATAAACTAGCATATTATACAACAATTTTTACTTAAAGGTACCATACAAGGTAGGTTACTTATATATTAGAATTTGTGTACTATGATAACATGAAATGTGTGATATATGATTATTATATTAATTCTACTATTGTTATTCAGGAAGAGGATATTTGTGGTTCAGATATATCAATAGAAATGACCAATTTAAAGTTACATTTTCAACCAAGAAAAGCAAAATAATACAAGGTTATAATGAAGTTCTCAAGGTGAAGCAAGGAACCAACGAAGATAAATACCATTGAACTCCTCGCATAGGAAATAAAAGAGGTATGTTCAATTTCGAGTTTGTGTATATGATAGGAGGAACATGAAATATCAACACATATTAGTGTATATCAATGCTGATATTCAAGAAGTGGATATTTACATTTCAGATAGATTAATATAAGATGGTGAAAGCAGTGAATCCATCCGGTGAATAGAGAACACTGTTGAAAAATCGAAACCTTTGGAGACATGTGAGTGTTCAGAATATCTAAACGATTAATCTAAGTAACAGTATTCATGATGATAATGCTACATTTATTGAGGTTTTCTCATATCTTTAAACTTTAATATCAATGGGTTTCCCCACAATAGTTCCATATATAGCCTATTCGTTTGAAAGTTTCGTGCTCCAGAGTAACTCAAAAGCTCAAAATACGGCTTGCCATTTGCTGCGCACAAGCACTGGTACAGCTCAGGAGCTCGAAACTCTTCAAAATGAATACTATAATAGAGTAGACATTGTACACAAGGTTGCTCTAATCAATTCTACCATACATTTCAACAAGAGAGTGGATGTTTGAAGACTCACCTATTCATTGTTACAATTATTGATATTTTTGCAGGTCCGAAAAGGTTTATTTGAATTGAACAATGAAATTAAATGAATGGATTTGATTGTTGATAATTACTGAATGTTTTCAAATTAGAAGCTACTTATGAGGAAAAATATATCTGGAATCTAAGGTAAATGATATTATGAACTATTGTAGCACACATCTGATATTTTGTCTGTGCATTATACTCATTCATGGTTACCGAGAGACTGAGAGATTAAATGGTTTCCTTAGATAACTACATTGATGTTCATAATTTATTTCATTATATTGGCCAGGGAAATGTTAGAATAATTAACAATTATTATTATGCGAAAAATGTAAAATAATGATTTGAATTCAGCCTGCTTTCATTAAAATGTAATCGATAGAAAACTCGAAAATAAATAAGTAATTTTTACTTCTTGATCACTAAATAGTAATTAATATATCTTTTTTTGCAGGTCCTGAAGATTTGATATGGAGTGCTCAATAAACTTTCACTGCTTGGTTAAATAATGAATTTGGACTGTTAATAATTTACGGAATATTCAAAAAATAAAGAAAGCTACTCATGAAGAAAATTTAGGTCCACAAACCAATCCTCTTTTAACAATTTCATTCATGCTTTGAATTTACCTAAATTTTGAAGGGCAATTATAAGGACTCTTAGGCTCATTCTAATTATATATGAATTCGACTTTCCCGTTCAAACCATAAACTCAACTTGAAATTTTCGTTTTTTCAAGTTGTTGCCGTCAGAAGTCATTTGGTTTATAGGTGTCCAATAGGCCACTCCTAAAACTCGATAACTTCAAGAGCAACAACTGGAAATATCGAGATTAGCCAATTCGATTTAAGGTTTTGAACAAGAAAGTAGATTCTCTCATGATAATAGAAATCTCAGAATTGTTTTCTACATGACTACTATGAGAAGTAACATCTCGAACTTTTGAAACCTACACAGGCCGGGTTTACTTCTTCAAGAAAAATGACTACAAAAATATATTGAATCGGATGGGCTGCTCTCCTAATATTCTAACTATCCTTTCCAAGCAGCCGTTTTCATAGACCCTTCAGCATTATCATTTTTTTTAACGTGTCACATATGAGTTCTGTATTGTTCATGTGTCATTGATTTGTGAAAGATTTCATATAAATTTTCAATAGACGCTTTGAGTATAAACAGGTTGTTCCTATAAACATGTTGAATATTCTGAATTTCAGCCTATAGATATAGATAGATATTTCAGGTACTTCTATAAATCTATCACTCATTTCAGATTCTACTTATAACAAGATTAAATAATTTTTAAACTGGCAAAACTAGGTTTGCCGGGTCAGCTAGTGTCTAAATAAATGTCGCAACACATCAAATTAATTTTCTTTCTAATTTAAGAAACTTGTCTCGATCTTGTTTAAATACAATACAATACAATCGAAATTTCCTTCAAACCCCCATTCCTTCCTTATACCCCTCAATTATACAGCATCAGTCGAAAAATCAACAGGCACACGGCGTTCTTTTTTGCCGCCATAACCTACTCCAACCGGGAACATCGACTAGACCCCGGAAACACAGAGCGGCACAAAAAGGTAACTCCGTCGCTTCCAGCTAAAATATGTCCCTTTTACAGCCGCGCTGGTATGGGGTTTTCCGCGGGGGGTTCGGCAGACATGGCAGCCGTAAGAAACCAAAATAGAAACGTTTTTTGCCCGGCTAAGTTTCTTGCGGAGCTTCGAGTCCTTCCTGCGTTTCTTTGGACCGTCGTTGTTAGGTTAGGTTAGGTTAGGATCGAAGTTTATCTCTCTGCGTCTGTGTCTATCGGTTCTGGGTCGGGAGATTCTGTGGTCTGCTTGGTCTCTATGTTTTGCTGGTCATTGGGTTGATTGTAGGATTTTTTGTTTTTGGGTGAGTCGGATCGATTTATGTTTTGTTTGCGTTGGGGCGTTGAACTGAAGGTTTGAGTGAGGTATTTGGTATTGGCTTCAGTGATTCTTGGGGTTAAAGATCCCTATGGTCCTTGAGATGGATTGACCTTTGTTATATTTTGAACGCGTTATAGTATTTCTATAAATTACCACAAACAACAGCATAAAGAAACTGTTACTAACTATTTATAAGACTTCAATCACTGTGGATTTGGCATGTGGGAGGTGAAATTTTTCTTCGAACCATTAAACATAAAGGGTTGAGCAATAGGAACAGTATTCTCGCGAATAAACCTATTTTTATGACCTTGATTTCTTAATATAAGACGCGGACACGATAGTTATTTGTTTTGAGACGATAGTGAGGACGACAAAACAAAGGTTTATAACAAATTCAGCTTATTATCTTTCATTCCGAGGTGAAACCCTCTACAGTCTTGTTTGAATTGATATATCAGCCCAGTCAAATGACTGGGCTGATATATCAATTCAAACAAGACTGTAGTGATTTCGTTCACTCGGAAAGGAAACCTTTCTGACATGAAACGTTATATTCAACGGAAATAACTTGAAGTGAAAGTTGAATACCTAAGAA